>PVJX010004002.1:0-100312 GCA_004027295.1 Dolichotis patagonum
TCTCTCTCTCTCTCTCTCATCCCCTAGCTTCAAACTGCTTTGAGCATTTTGATGTTTTTAGCTGTCATTGCTTGCTATGTATGGCTGGAAAACCAAATAAGCTTTAATTCAGTAACACTTTTAAGTACTGGCTGTGTGCTGTACTCAAAACTCTCATTTAGAACTTTCCAAATACCTTCTTTGAAGAATTATATAAAGTAATACTTTTTTAGAAAAAGTTAATAAATGACTAAAAATGGCTCACCCTTCAGACTTTCTTTTCTTAAGGTGGGAATACCTTTGCCCCATGGCAAAAGACAAGAGCGTAAGGTGGTGACTTTTTAAAAACAACTTTCCAGAAAGCCATATGCTTAGTCAAGTCTCCAGTCTTGTAGAACAAGGAAAATCATTCAGAGTCACGGAGCTGAGATCTTGAATACTTCATTGTTATATGAAAGTTAAATTTCGCTGTGTATGGTGGTGTGTCTATAATCCCAGCATTTGGGAGACTGAGGCAGGAAGATGTCTGCAAGTTTGAGGCCAGCCTGGACTACATGGTGAGATCCTGTCTCAAAACAAAATGTTAAGTTTTGTTTACTGTGCAGTTCTTATAGTGCAGTCTAGTACACTTTAGAATTGTTTTTCTTATAAATTAATTGAATCCAAGTTGTGTTGTCCTGTTTTATAGTTTTTGCTTATTAATATTTTTAAAGAAATACAGCTATGTGAATGAGATAATATTACTGGGTTAATAGTAACTCTTTTGAGAATGGAAACGTATAGAAGAGTGTCCTTCATCTTAAGTGAGTCATGCTGAAATATTGATAAAGTGAGCACATGCCTGCAACTTCTAAGCAGTTTAATAAAAACGAGAAATGTAATGACATGTTAAGAGTTGAAGAACCTAGATAAAAGGTTTGAGGTATTCATTGTAGTATCCTTTCCATTTCCCTGTAAGTTTGAACATTTTCAAAAGGAGAAAGTGGAGGAGGAGGAGGAGGAGGGAGTAAAATCCTCTCTCTGTTCTTCACTGTCTCCCTGAAGGTAAAAGTCACCACGAATGAAGTACACCGAGCCTATGCATGCCATCTTTTTGCCTCCTATCCTTGTATTCCACACGTCTCCAGGCAAGCCCCAAACCACCAGTGGACTATTTTTACCAAGGACAAGATCACTTTCTGCCAGGCAGGCAAAACCTCATGCTAGCTCTGCTGACTGAATTTTTCAGTTTGCTGGGAAAGGGGCCCAGGGGCGTTACCACCCCGCCGGCAGTGCCTTCGTGGATATTGAGTAGTTCCAACTGCAAGTGTTTCCTGTGTGACGAGAGAAGTCCTCATGCATGAGAGCACCTTGTGCACAGAGGAGCAAGCACGTCTCCACACGAGTCTCGGGAAGGTACCGTCCAGAGTCACCACATGGCCTGAGCATGGTGTCCCAGTCTCCGGGACAGGTGCTGTTGGATTTAGCGCAGAGACTCAGCTTAACGTTTTGATCTTCGGCCCTGAAGATGCAAGGGCCTCTCCTAGCTCACGTACACCTGTGTGCACATCCAGAGTCCCCGTTTTCCTTCACCTGGGCTCTGAGCCGTGCTGGGGAAGCCAGGTGTCCACCCCAACGTGCTGTCACCCAACTCGGAGTCTGACCCAACTCGGGTGCTGTCAGCACATGCGGCAGACAGTGCATGTGTCCAGAACGACTCCTGAGAATTCCTGCCCATCAGGTCTACTGGAGAGACACCTGGGAGCTGCGGCTGGCAGAGGGAGCCCAGATTCACATTCCCATCCCGTGTTGTCTTGAGGGCCTGTGCCACCAAAATCCCTGCTCCATTTCAGTTGTCAGAGCAGTGTGGACTTGGGACCTGGGGTTGGTTAAGAACGCATTGCAGGTCAGTGATGTAGCTCAGTGGTGCTGCACCTGCCTGGCAAGTGCAAGGTCCTGAGTTCAGTTTTGGTACCCCCCGAAGAAGAAAAGAATGCTCTGAAGCTGGGTTACCTGGGTTCAGATCCTCACCTCACTACTGCTTCTCACTGTGCTCTTGGGCAGGTTCATTGACCTCTGTATCTGATTTTCCATCTGTGAAAGAATCATTCTTCCCTTATAGGTTCTTAGGAAGATTCAGTGAGTTCACTTACAAGAAGTGCTTTGCCTCTTCTCATGTACATATCACTAGTATTTTTTTTCCACAAAGGTTAGATGCATTTAAAGTGCAGTGTTACTGCAAAGAGTACACAATGTACATTAGAGTTGGCAGTCAACGAAGAAAACATTTGATCTTTTCCTCCTCTGGACAGGAAGCTTCTATATGATGCCACTCGGATTTTTTACAATTGGTTAAGGTCACCTTAGATAAAGCGAAACTGTTTTTGATCCTCTTATCAAAATGTAAACAAGTAAAATATGCTTGATTGGTCCGTAAATATGAAAGACAGTTAGAAAACATTTGTACGCTGTGAGAGGGGGCTGCCCAGAATACCAGTTACAGGTTGGCTGGTCCTTGTGGGGTTCTACTCTGGGGATGTGCTAAGCACAGGAAGTGACCTTTGCACCTCTCCCTGGGACTTCCTGTGTCTCTTGTCCTTTGACCAACGAAGTGAGCTGACCACCAGTACCAAAAGTCCAACAGTACTGTGGAGAGTGTCAGAAGCTAACTGTGTGGTCTTGTTTGGTCTCTCTCTCTCTGACTTCAACCTAAGGAAATATGCTGTGGCCTTTGCTATAAGTCAAAGACAGGAATGTGGGGAATGAAACACATTAGGAATGATTCTGCCAGAACCAGGAAAGTGAGCTGGAGGTGCCTTATCAGCTGGTGATCCTAACCCTGCCCTCACAGCTGGGTTCCACCAGCCTGAGGTACAAATGATGGTTGCTATTTACAACCAGTTCCTAAAGGAGCCCCAAAACCCCTGCTGACTCCACAATATCTTCTGGTTGGTAAACCAGGCATTTCTTAGTGGTCTTCCCAAGTGGGCCTTGGGCATGTCACCCACAAGTAAATACCCTTCACCCAGGTAGAGAAGCCATGCTTCTGGTCACGGGAGGCACCTTGCTTTGCTTGCTGCTGCAGAGTTTTCAAGGCCACAAACGCAGACCCAGCCCTTTGTATCTGTGACTGACGCTTTCCAGAGTAAACCTGCTATTCTGGCCAACCAGTGGCTTTCTCCTACCAGAGACTCCCTGGCAAACATTCCTGCTCTCAGGCTACCTGATTGTTCCTCAGTGAATCTGTGTCTGCCTACAGGTTTCAGATAGAAACAGAAGAGTGTAACTGTAATAGGAATGCCAGGGAGAGATGCAGATCCTCTCTGCATGTCATCCAAGGATGCTCAAATCACAGCATTTGGCTATAGTGAAATTTATGTAATTGTATTTAAATATACCATCTTTTTGGTCGGCTGTAATGACGGACACTTGCAATCCCAGTACTCTGGGAAGCTGAGGAAGGAAGATTGCCAAGTTCAAGTCAAGCCTGGGCAACTGAATGAGTTAGCAAGACCCTGACTCAAAATGTTTAAAAAAAAAGGGGGGGGGGCTGAGACTGTATCTCAGTATAAAAGTCCTGGATTCAATCCCCAGTACTACCAAGACAAACAAGTAAAAAACCTCCCAAAACAACAACAATAGCAAAACAGTTACATCTTTGAAGGAAAAGTAATGGCATAAGGAAATGCTCCCCAAATAGTTACAGTGAAGAACAGGATAGAGACAAAAAATTCTATGTAGTCCAGTTCTGTAGAAACGCACATCTACATCAGATGTGTGGAAATACACAAAGGTGTTGCTAGTGATTATCACAGTGGTAGAGTCATGTGTTCTTCCTTACACCTACTAAGATTTGTCAACTATTGTACCTTGAATATGAATTATGTTTAGAAGTCTCATAATACCAGGGGTCCTGCGTACTCAGAGTGATGCCAAAGCAGATGCATTAACCAGGCAGCCAGATTCATTGGCATTTTCCTCTTCCGGTAAACTGAGATCACAGCTCTGTGCTTTGCCGGTGGGTACAGTCACACCTATTTTTGCATGGTCATTGTTTATGCTAACTTTGTCGCACAATTACACTTTTATTTATTAGGTTTTTTTAAATCTTAGTATAGTCAAGTGATCATTCAGAAGATCAGATTCATAGACCTCTATTTGTAATATCTATAAAACTGAAAACACAGTTCTTTTCTTCCTTCCATTGAATGGCAAGAGGCTGCCCTTTGCATATCAATAGCCACAGGGAAGGAAGAAGAAATTTGTCTAGGAGCACACAGCAGCTCTGTTCTCGGACATCCTCCTTAGCCACAAGTGACCCAGGTGAGCAAGGATGATGTCAAGAGGCCTTCAAATGTGTGAGTCTGTCTTTGGTAACTGCTTCAGGGGCTGGAAATCCTGCCAGCCACAGAAATGTCCAGCAGCTGGACAAAAAAGTGAGATCACAAAGATGTCAATAAAGCATCTTCAGCTTCTCCCTCCCACCTACCCTGTTGTTACTGGCAAAGATTGAAGATAACACTGTCTACCCGCAGGGATGCTAAGAGCCCTCCTCTCCCACCCTGTGCCCCGGTAAACTGGATGGATGGGTGGATGCATAAGTAAAGTTAACCCAACTGGAAAAAGAGTTCATGATTCATATCCATTTCATGAAAACCAAATGCACAAAAGGCAGAGCAAAGGAGAGAAAACAAAAGGTAGGAAAGCATTTACAGTCCTCCTTGTGCTGCCCTATCTTAAAACCTCTTTGCATCTTTACTGAGAACCCAGACTTTGAGCTCGACCTCCTACCCACAACTTTCTTCCTTTTTAAAAGCACAGGAGGTGAAAAACCTATGAGGAGATGCATGAGGTCGGATTATACCCAATTACATTTGGCAAGCCCGTGACAAAAATTAATGGGACCAGATTAATTCTTCTGTATAAGATGCAGCATTACCCAGCCTGACTATTTTAGTTCTGGCCACGCTGTAGACTGTCAAACAAATTAATAGCATGCTAATGGGCGCCTTTCAGGCTTCTTCTTTGTATTAATGAGTTCCACTGCATCCGATAGCTGGTGATTTATAGCACTGGAACTTGCAGCCTGGCTGTAAAGATTGTCTTTTGTCACTCTTTCTGGGGTGGAGCAGCCAGCCTAACAAGCTAAATGGTAGGGTTTTATAATTGAATTCTAAAATGTGAACTGCCTAATGTGAGAACATTTTATTCTGATCATGGCTTTGGAAACTGAAAGGCCTTCAGTGTGTCCCCCACCACCCAAAGCTGAATGCAGTCTGATTTGGGTTTCCACAACTTGCGAAGCCAGGGTGTGACATGATTCTTAATGGAGGGTATTCATGCTGAGCTAGCATGGCAGTTAGATTCAGCAGGCCGTAAAATAGTTCCTCTAAAAGCAAACAAGGTGTTTTTAGGAGCCATAAAAGAGACCCCTTCCTTACCTGGGGGTGTTCCCACCCTTCACCTTTACCCTACAAGGGTAGGAGGCAGCACTATGACAGTGAGCCAGGCTATATGTCACCTGCTTTATTTTTGTCTTGCTCCTTCTCCTCTATGGCTCTGTGATATAGAAATAGCGTGATTCTCATCTCACAGACATAAAACCGGAGCACAAAGTGGTTCAGTAACAGACCCCAGGTCTGAGACCCAGTAAGTGCTGGAAGCAAGATGTCAACCTGAGCACCCTCTGCTGCCTCTGAGTTGCCTGCTCTTCCTCCTTTGATAGAACATTCCTGTCCAGCGCAAGTGAATGCAGAATGGAAGCCACTGATGAGCAAACTCCAAATGCCCCAAGTGTAGTTGCTACTAGTTTGAGCCTAGGGAAGGAAAAGCCAGTGAACAAATGCAAAGGTCCATAAGCTTAGAATGTAGCATGCAGGGCTCACTTGCTAGTCCAAAATGCCCCAGTCAGAGTGGTAGCATGGTAAGTCCCTAAGGGAGCAAGACAGGCTGGGCTGCCACCTCCAGAAGCCCACGGGCTCTTTTGGCTTTGCAGACAACCACCTTTATTGTTTTTCATGAGGAGTATCCTGCCACGAATTCCCAAACACAGTCCCTCCAAACAAGGGAATCTGATACGACTTAGAGATCTTGGCTTAAACATCAGAGGACTGTCTTGCTTCAGTGATTATTTTTCTACATCAATTCAGTTCTGTGGTCCATGACCACTGTGTATAGCTGTATCCCAGAAACAACCCAAAGACAGCTTATTTTTCATAAGCAACAGTCTGGAAATTTAATTGATATGCCATTCCTGCTTCCCAGCCCAAACCCCTGCCCAATCCATCCTTTTTACCTACTTTGACTTTGATTCTTTTAGCTCTTCCTATGTTACAATCACCAGCCATTCCAGAAAAACATCTGCTAAAAAGATCCATCCCCTGTAGTGGGAATTAAGTACATATTTTAACTTCAGACAATTTTGCTTACTGTTTTGTGCATCGCACAAAGCGGAGGATTAATGCAGATGTCCCTGAAAAGCTGCTATGAAGCCTTAAGATGTATCTGCAAATCACTCAAACCATTCAAGGACTGGAATTTGAAAGCGGGTAGGGAAGTCCTAGAAATGAAATTGGAATAGGGATCTTTATTAATTTAAACATCTATGTGGGCCCAGTTGTATGTTGGAAACACTGAACTCTTGGTTTGGTGTTCCAAAGCCTAGCAGTATCTTTTTTTTTTTTTTGAATAGACAACTAGAAAGTAAAATGGCTTTTATTAGGGATTAGTTTAAACAGAAAAATAAGATCCCTCTGTGTTCTTTTTCTAGTCTTTGGGCTTTAAAGGTGGAACTTCTGGCCTGGTGTAATGCTAAGGGTCTGCCACCGGTGAGTATGTCTGGTTGGTAGTTTGCCGTGACTTGTGGGCACACATTTCATAGTGTGTACTGGGGTGACTGCAGCCAGTGGTCCTAGGCTCTGGTTGTTTCATGGACATGGTGTGTCATTATGGACAGATCGTTCAGCTTCTCTGAGAGTTTTAGCCTGTTTGTGCTGCTGTCACAGAATATCTGAGACTCCATAATCCATCAAAAGCAGAGATTTATTTCTCATAGGAGATGGAGAAGTTCACGATTGAGGTGCCGCGGGTCTGGTGGGCTGCCACCTCCAGAGGGGAGGAGCACTGTGTCCTCCCACAATGAAAGGTGGAAAGGAAAGCTTGCCTAGTGTTGAGTGAAGCCTCTCTTCGGAGGACTCCGAAGAGAGTCCAAAGGAGCCCTCCTGTCCCCATCACCCTCCTCTGAATGTCATAGGAGATGCGTTGAGACCCTAGCACTGATGCATCTGCTCAAGATGAGCACCGTGGGAGAAGTTGTTCATTTTTTCCCAGCTTGAAAATTCTCAGGAATGGTATGTTTTCGTTTCAGTATGTTCTACTCTAAAGCACATTAGAAAAAGTTCACCAGGATTTGGCTGGCTTTCTTCAATCCAACCAATTAACAAATACATCGTTAAAAAGACTGGCGAGAAGAGCGTGCTGAAAGCAAGCCCAAAGGCTAAATAAAAGAGAGGCAGGGGACCTTTAAGGAAGGGACAGTCCATTCATGAATTGATGGGACGCTTGCCAGGTACCAAGTAAGAGCTAAGAATCAGAGAAATGAAATGAGCATGTACATAAAGTGCTAAGAGAAAATCCATTTTGATAGTGAAATACCTTTAAAAAGTATTTCTGAGCTGGGCATGGCAGTATGCAACTGTAATCCCAGCACTCAAGGAGGCTGAGGCAGGAGGATCACCAAGGGTTCAAGGCCAGCCTGGGCTATGCAGCGAGACGCCGTCTCAGAAAACAAAACAAGCAAACCATAAAAAACTATTTTCTGGGCTGGGGTATGACTCAGTGATAGAGTGTTTGCGTAGCGTGAAGCCCTGGGTTCAGTCCCTAGCTTTGCAAAATAAAGTAAAAGAAAGAAATGTCTCCTTTAAATGATTAGGCCTTTCTTGGCTAGTGAACATGAAGAAAAGCCTCACGGAGAGCTATCTTAAAATTCATGAGTAGCATCTGGCGGTGACTATTTTTAGGTCTTTGAGCAGGTCAGAGTTGTCTAGAATCCTGCCCCTGCCTGCCTTTTTAGTAAACTTGTTTACCCCCTGATTTTGCTGTCATTGAAACCTGGCTGTTTCCTCTAGAGGACGATGCCTTCCCTACATCCTTCTCAAGTGGTGGCTGTTTATTTCTGCAGGGCCTGGCTATGGGTCAGGATGTCCCTTGCTGCCATTTCTACATCATTTGCCCCTATCGTCTCCCTTGTTAAGAAAAGAAGTGGTTCCTTTGAAGCATGCAGCACTTCCAATTATGTCACCTGCTGTCCCCTTATTTCAGTAGCGGGCAGGTCTTTTACTTTCCCCCTCTGCTGCTTTCCTTCGTGTGGAGCCCTGCGGAGAACACTGACTTCTTAGCTCTGCGGCCTCCTTACTTCTGGCAGCCTTATTCTGTACCTGACCCCAGCCACTAGCTCTCGGGTCACTCTGTGGCCTTGTGATCGATAACTCCTTTGTCTGTGAGGTAATCTCCCATCTTTCCAGTTTACATCTCTTGGTCTTAACACTCTCGTGGTTCCTCCACTTCAGTGGCACCTCTCACTGTCCAGAGCCTCCCTCATTCTTTCTTTCCTCCCTATCCACCTTGATGTCACCTGCCTTTTGTCTGTCTTACCCTTTCTGGAAAATTGTAACCTTGTTTAAACCCAGCTCTGCCCACTCCACGGGGGAAGGCAAGGCTAACATTGCACGTTACCTGATTGGACTCACTGGCCTGTTATGAACTGAGTATCTGTGTCCTTCTAGGACGCACATACAAATTGGAATCCTGACCCCAGTGTGATGGTGTCGGGAGGTGGAGCCTCTGCCAGGTAAAGAGGTTATGAGGCCAGAGCTCTTAAGAAATCGGTGCCCTCCTAAGGGACTCCCAGGAATTCTCTAGTCTTATTTCTGCCATGTGGAACGGGTAGAACCCAGCCAAGCTGGCACCTTGATCTCAGGCTTCCAGCATCCAGAACTTTGAAACATTAACTTGTGTGCCTTGGAAGCCATCCGGTCTGTGGTGCTCTCACTACAGCAACTCTGACTAAGACATGGCTGCAGGCCTCAAGCGAGCTCTGCTCTGCCTGACGAGCCTATTCACTGCAGAGCCATGGCACTCTTATTTTCCCATACTCCTCTTTAAAACCTTCAACACCTACCATCCCCTTCATATTCAAATACTGACCTTGTTTTATACCTCACAGAGAAAGGTATAGCCCTCAAAAGGGGATTTCCTTTACCAAACCCAATGATCTTACATCAGTGTCCGTATTATCTGCCACCACTCCAGTGGATGACCTGTCCCTCCTCCTGTCTGTGGCCTGTGCCTTGCCTGCACCTCAGAACGAAGCCTACATAAGGTCTTTGCTGCTGCTGTTCTCCTCTCTGTTGAATAACACTCATCAGCAGCGCGCATGCTGTGGCGTCTATTAACCATCTTAAACTCTTTCTGCCCAACACCATGCCTCAATCATGCTGTCCAAATTGCGTTCCAACTCCTGGAGGAACTCTTGGAAGGCCTTGTCTTTAGTTAGTGTCATCATTTTCTCATTGCTTATTCTCTGCTGGAGCCACCAACAGTCAAAATCCCATCTCTACCAGGCCATAAAAGTCACTCTTGCTGGGGCTATAGCTCAGTGGCATAAGAGCCTGCCTGGCAAGTGCAAGGTCCTGAGTTTGATTCTCCATACCCCCCAAAAAGTCACTCTTGTGAAGGTATAGGTTGAATATTCCTTATCTAAAATGCTTGGATCAGAGATGTAGATTTTAACTTTTCCAGATTTTGGAATATTTGCATAAAGATATTGAAATATCTTGGGAAAGGAACCCAAGTTTAAACGTGAAATTCATTTATGTTTTATATACACATAACCAGAAGATAATTTTATGCAGGATTTTTAGCGTACCTGTGTTTTGACCATGACCTATCACATGAGGTCCATTGTAGAATTTTACACTTGCGGTGTCATGTCGATACTTAGAAAGTTTTGGGTTTTGGTTTATCTTGGGTTTCAGATTTTCAGATTTGGAATGCTCAACCTATATCAAGTTCTGTACTGTCAGACTCTGATCTCTCAGGGTTCTTCAGTTTACTGGTGATCTCAAAAATATTTCATCTTTTAACATTTATTTTGGCATAATTTCAGATGTAGAGAAAGTAGAAAGAGTAGAACAAAGGATTTCCCACGTACACTTCACCCACATCCCCAGCCTAGGGGTTGGACTGTGCTTGCCTTGTCCCTGAGTGGGTCTCTCGCTGCGCGCGTGTGTCCATGGCAAGTTTTCTGCACAGCATTTGACAGCTGAGCTCTCATCCCAGCTTGCAGCTGTCTTGGGGATATCTGCATCCTTCCCCAGTGACTATTCCTCTCCAGTCCCTTTCACAAATTTTTCTTTTTCCCTGCTGAGGGCTGTTCCCTGACAAGCCTGTTCACTGGAGTCAGTTCACCCTTACTTACCAGAATCTGGGCCAGTCCCTAGGTGATCTCTTTTGGTCTGAGACTTTAACATTGCCCCTCCAGCCTGGACCACTCCCTTCCACTCTAAATTATCCTCCCCCATCCTGTGTCTCCATCAAATGTCAGGGAACCAGAACTGTGTCCCTGGCCTCCCCTTCCCTGCCTCTCTCCCAGGGTTCCCCATGTTAGGAAATGTGCGTTGTGACTGTGCTACCACAAACCCCCTCTTTCCCAGTCACCCAACCCATTAGCCAGCCTGGTAACTCTGCTTTCAGAGAGCCAGGTATTCCCACTGCTGCCGGCCCAGCATGACCCACTCTCCTCTTTCCTGCTCTGTGTCCATGACCTCCTGACCTGTCTCCCTGCCCCTGCTCTTGCTCCCTGGAAACCTGAGCTAGTTTTTAAAAATGCAAATCTTAACCATGCCTCTGCTCCAACCAAAGTGCCCCTGTCGCGTTTAACCTACACTGTACGCCCTTTGTGGGCCAGGCCCTGTCTTCCTCCCTGGCTAAAGTGGTACCTTTGTTCACAAACTTAATTCCCCTCACAATTCTGGTCCCGAACTGAATCACATTTCTCTATAAGGTGCAGTGTCACCAGATGTGAACATCTCAAATGGTAGTGTACTTTTGCTGAATGCTTCTTTTGACGAACCAAATCGGTCCAAACAAGCATTTGTGAATCAAGGTATTACTGTACACCTCATTTACTGGCCCTCAAGGCTTTGCACATGCTGTTAATGTCGCCTTACTTAGTACTGTCTCTGCTTCTCTTCCACCTCCTTCAAAAGGCCTCCCTGACCTCTGGGAGAAGCTCAGCTTTCCAGTGCTTTGCTGTTCTCCTTCCTTGCTCATGTTTCTTCCCATTCACAACTGCTTTCTGATAACACACACACACACACACACAATCTGTTGTTCTCCAATAGAAAATAAGATCCTTAAGGTGGGACTTTGGTCTGTTTCACACCAAATGTCCTGACACATCCATATTCCTTACATGTTTGTTGAATGCTTAACACGGTGGCCAAAGGCAAAGTGAGTGTGACTGGTTTCTGACCAGAGCAGAGCCCAGGACCCTGGCCAAATGGTCATCCTCATAGACTGAAACTGAAAGAATCTCCAAGAACTGTTGGTTCTCAGGTTAAGCCCAACATCTTATCAACTTGCAAAGAAGAAAAGATCATCTTGGTGCCACAAGGCATATATATAGTTTCGCAGCTGTTTTCAGAGTTTCCAAGTGAGTCTTCACTAAATTATTCCCAGTCCCCTTGAGAACGCTGTGGCTTTTCCTTCCTTCACTACTGAGGAAGGAGGTGGTTATACGAGGAAGAGAAGGAATGCAGCAGCAGCCTTGGATCCAGTAGACATGGGCCAGGGTTGCGAGCAGAATGAAATATATACTTGATTTAAGGTCTGTTTAGATTTCATCCCCCTCTCCCAGTTCAGTAGATCTAGAAAATATATTAGCTAGGGTTAGGACTTGGCAAATTAGTATATATGGCTTATGCTTTATATATATAAATCAGATGAGATCAGATTCCCCACTCATTCATTTAAATGGTACCTTTGTATTTGTGTAAGCCAGGGTAAAAACCTTAAAAAAAAAAAAAAAACTACAAATAGGGCTATTTCTTTTTGGACTATTTTTACCTAACCTTAAGCAGCTATTTATTAAATAATAACAATAAAATGATTTTTTAAAAAGAAACATCATCAATATCCATTATAGAAACAGTTTTCAGTCTCTGCCCCACCCTGAGAATTCTTACCATCTCTGTCCCACTCTGTGAGCTTGGAGAACAGGACAGCCCAGTGGCAGCTCGGGCCTGCTGCTGACAAAAGGGCCTCCAGCCTCTCTCTGTCCAGGCTTGGAATGTGTCTACAGACCCGTCTTCCCAGTGGGAGAGGCTGGCTGGGGTGCAAAGCTGGTCCACTCGGAATGAAGACATCAAAGCTGATTCTGATCCAATTAGAAGAAGACACTATTGTCCTGTAATTCCCAGCATTCTCAGGCTGTTGTGAACACTTAGCCAGTTTCCTTGGGGATCACCATGGCATTGACTTTGGTCTGAGGCTCATTGATATGCACACATAGTGACAGACCCCAGTCTCTCCAACCGACCTGCGCAAGCCAGGGAAACCTGGCAGCCACTTGCTCTGTTTAAACTCTGCAGATGAAGGTTTTTTTTTTTTTTTTTTTTTTTTAGGATTTGCACAGTGGCTGGAAATGCGATTTTTCCTCAGTTGGTCTTAAATGAGTGTTAGTCTCTTGTGTCTTAGAAAGAAGAATGCGAGCACTTTATTGGGAAAAAAAATTTATAACTCTTTCCATTTATAGCACTTTAGAGAATGAACATGGGAAATAGTTTAAGCGGGTAATTTTAGCTATTAGTCCTGGCTATGGAATTCCCAGAGACACTTACCCATCTGTGTGCAAGTCAATTATTCCATCCTCTCCAGCACATACTTCTTTTGTTCCATGGTATTCAAGTTTCTCATGAAAGACACCTGCCCTCCATGATAGATCGATGACTTTTATATTGGACGTACCTGGCTAATGAGCTTCTTAAAATATCTGCTGTCTTCAACTACTACTGCCTATTACCGATATGAACCATGCGTTTAAAGTTTAGAAAGTGTTTTCCTGGGCTACTTGGATCAGCATGAACCACTTGCCATCTGAATCAGGAAGGAGTTAAATGTGATCTTGGCAGAAGACACACTGGGCTTCTCTGCTCCCTATGCCTGGTGTAAACCCTGACGCCAGCTGCCATCTTGGGAATGGAAATTGTTCATGGCATAGAGCAAATGAGGAGACCCACATTAAGGCTTAACCCAGTCCCACTCCAGAGAAACATGAGTCCTAGTCTTCTATACCTTCATCGTTTGATGATTTCAATTTCATCTCGTCAGTTTGTCCACAACGAAAGGTCACCTGATTACATTTTTAAGTTCGTCTTTAAAGTTCAGCCACAGTCTCAGTAATAGTATCCATAAAACTGGGTTTGGTGGGCTTGTTATTTTTTCACTACAATTCACAAAAAATTTAAATGTTAATCTCTAGGTATCACTAAGATTTTCATACAGTACACTTAGAGTAATTATTTCTTCAGTGATTTAGTATAAATGCTGTTTTTCTTCGATAATGATTTAGAAATAAGTTTGGGAGTATCAGAAGTCTATTATAATATATACATAGATTATAAGCCCTCTGCCAATTTCAGAGCTGCAGAAAAGCAACAGAAGTGTGAATAAGCACATTATACCACTGTGTAAAAGTGGAGGATTTGCAGGACCTTCATGCTTTATAAAAATAAAGCATGTAGAAGAACCACTAAAGATAGAACTAAAATAAAAGTTAGAATTAGGGCTGGGGGTTTAGCTCAGCAGCGTAAGTGTGAGGTTGCCAAGTGCGAGGTTCTGAGTTTGAACCCCAGTACCAAAAAAAAGAGTTAGAATTACTAGTGTGCTCACACCATTTAATATCTTTTGCTTGCAGAGAGAACAAGCAATAGGAAAGAAAAAAATTTTTTACCAAATCTAACAATCTCTCTTCAGTCTCTCCTGCATCTGAACTATTTTGGCAAGTGTGGTTGGATCTCTTTGTCACTCTTTTGCAAATAAAGTGTGCCTTTAATAGCACCACTCTGCCCCAGGTATCTTTATGGAGCCTCTTTTTCCTGCTATCTCCAGCACTGAGTAGCACCTCACCCAGGCAAGTGCTATTACAGACATTCCTTGTTCAACAACCAAGTTATGTTCCTGCAACTAGGCTGTTAAGTGAATTGATCCCTAAATGAGGAACTGTATATTGTATGTATGTTATTATCAGAACAAAAAAGTGGTCAGAGGAATCTCCAGCTTGATGACTTTGCTTTTATTTGCGTAATTCTGTTATACATTACAGTTTGCAAATAACTGTAATGTATAACAGAACAGAAAACTACAGTACTGTATAATACAATCAACAAAAATTACAGTATGGTACAAGCAAGGTATAGTGTACCAAAGAAAGACATTCGGGCTCTGTAAACAAGATGTACAGCACTGTACAAAAGGTGCATCGTTGGTCCAAGCAGTGCATTATAAATCCAATTGTTAAACAGGCCGTTAAACAAGGATTATCTGTAATGCATAATCCTGTGTGCTTTTCTTAGAGCTCTGTTAAACTTTGATCTTGTGTTTTCAAAGAATAGCTTTACTGATTTTTGTCTGATAATATTCAGTCACTGTAAAAATAAAAGCAACACAGATAAAATAATACCCTATGATTCTGTTGTTGCCAGACATAGCCCAAACGTCAGTAGCATTCATCTTTTAGCATTCATCTTTTAATTAGTACTTATAATGGTTGTGGTGAGAAAACACATAAAAATTAGCACCTTAACCAGTTTTAAGCGTACTATTCAGTAGCGTTAAACATGCTCCCCTCGTTGTGAAACGTCTCCAGAACTTCATCTTGCCAACCTAAAACTCTGAACCCATTAACAACAGCTCCCCTTTTATCCTGCCACCAGCTCCAGTAACTGCTATTCCACTTGCTGTTTGTATGATTTCAGATGCCTCATGTAAGTGAAATCATACAGTATTTGTCTTTTTGTGTCTAGCTTATTTTATTTAGCAAAATGTCTCCAAGGTTCACCACGGTGCAGCATGCAACAGGATTTCCTTGCTTTTAAAGCTGAGTCATATGACATTGTATTCTACCATGCGTTGTTTATCTATCCTTCCACTGCTGGGCATTAGGGTTACTTCTACCTCTTGGCTATTGTGAATAGTCCTTCTGTGAACATCGGTGTACTATACTTCTTTGACTTCCTGCTTTTAGTTCTTTTGGATATATACCCACAGACAGCACTGCTGGATCACACAGTAATTCTGTTTTTTAACATTTCAAGGAACCTCCATACTGTTCTCCTTAGCAGTTGCACCATTTTATGTTCCTCAAAAACACACGTGTTCTAATTTCTCTTTATCATCAGTTGTTCTCTCCTTTTTTTAATAGTAGCCATCCTCAGGGGTGTGATGTGATACCTCATTGTGCATCATTCCTATCTTCGTACAAGTCATCTTTGATATATGATGGGGTTACATCCTGAAAAACCCACTTATATACCAATAAGCCCACTGCAGGTTGAAATATCTGAGTCACAAAGTACGCTGAATGCGCTCACCCCATGAACAGCGTGGCTCAGCAGACCATGCCCTGCTCACGGTGCGGTGTTGGTTGTTTCCCCGCATAATTGTGTGGCTGACTGGGACTGTGGCTCACTGCCCCGCTCAGCATCATATGAGGATACTGGACTGCGTACGCCAGCTCAGAAAAGATCGAAACTGAGAGAGTACAGCTCCAGTGAATGTATATTTTGCACCATCCTAAACTCCAGAAATTGTAAGACAACCCACTGTTGAGGACCGTCTGTGGGGAAGCCGGAGATCACTTCTACCCATCTTAGTTCTTCGAATCATTTGAGACCTTGACTCAGTATAAGAGCCAAAGTGATACAGACAAACAGAACCAAAGTATGAAGGTTTTATCTTTACATCTACCTGGAGATCCTTATAAGTGAGTGAAGACCTAAAAGTACAGCCAAAGCAGAAAGTTTTTAGATATTTTGAACAAAGAATGATAAATTTATGAGGAAATAATAAGACCCTGGGACCTAGGCTGGGGCAGTAGATGCTACCCTAGTCTAGGGGCAGTAGATTCTAAGAAAGGTAACTAGGAGGTGTGTGGAGGAGTATAAGCCAGTGGAAGATGAGAGTTATTTTAGAAAGTCTGGTTCTACGGATAACATAACAGCATCAACACCCAGTCACTAAGTATAGAGATGACCACCTCCTCTTGATGCGAAAGAGCCATCTTTTCACAGGCATCTTGGGGCTTGTTACAGACAAGAAAAGGCTGCTTCAATGGCCCTTTCTATAACTGCTCAAGTGCCTTCTGTGTGACATAATCAACATGGTGAGTCCACACGACTTGGGGTGGCATCTCTTTGATTTCTGTTGGCCTGCAAAGTGTGCACCTTTACCATACAGGCGTTATCATATTCTGTGGGCTTTCTTTATAGCAAAATTATTGTTCTGCTTTTGTAAACTTCGGCTAACCTTCATAACTACCATAACTTTCGGCACCAATGGAATAACACAAGTTCGAGCAGAAGACCAGGTTGGTGAGTCTTGTTTACTTCAGACCACGCAATTTTAGCCAATTGTATGATGATGAATCCACTTGGAGATCATTTTTAAACTTTCTGTTTTTGCATATACATGAAAATTTTTGTTAAGTTATAATAAAATAATTATAATTATTTGTATCTTTTGAAATAAATGCCCATACTCAAGTGTTTATATTAGTGTATTTTATTTGCTTGCTTTTGATCTTAGAACAAAAATGGAGTGAATTAACATCTGCCTACTTATTTGTTCACTCTTTTTTAATTTACTTAGAGAAGTGTTAGCTCTACTGCGGAAATGGACATTCTGAGAAAGTCAAGGGCTGTCAGGGGACTACAGGGGGCCCAGTATTAAAATCTATTGAGTCCTCTTAAATGTCTTCAAGGACTGTCATGTCTGTCTGTGTGCATTTTTTTTAATGAAGCTATAGAAGGCAAGACAGTTGGTAATAGTGTTAAGACAACTGGGAATAGTGAGGCTTGTTGTCAGCTATAGGCCCGACCTGAAAGCTATTCAAATTTAAACTTATAAGAAAGAAAAAATTGCCATGTGACCCAAACACCACACCTGACTGGAATTGGGCCCACGTGTGCACCTTGATATCTGTGATGGAACTGGATCTTTCTGGGTTATTCTTTGCCTTGGGAATGAATTTACCATCTTTCAGGCTTCCCTTGTTTAGGTCCTAAGGTCTCACACTCCTATCTTATACCCAGGACCCAGGCTTGTCCTGTCTGGAAGGGCTGTCTCATCAGCTGACTTTGAATTCAAATAAGTTATTTGGGTGGGAAGAAAGACGAGGTCAGAGGAATCTTCAAATTATGGCCTGAGTAGTGTTGTTTTGTGGGATCTCAAGAATGCCACGAGTTTCCTGGTGGTCCTCCAGTCGGGCTTGGATAGATTCCAACTCTACCTCTTACAAATTGTGTAGCTTTAAGAGGCACACAGGGTGCTTCCTGCCTTGTCTTTTATAACTGCATTAATAAGGCTCCATATTGTAACAGCGGGTTACAGCCTAAAGACCTAAAAGACTCATGAACTATTCTAGGAGTTCCTAGGGAAACCCAAAGACAAAAAAGACAAAAACAACAACAACAGGGGAATAGGAAGACCCTGGACCCTGTAAGTGTAGACAAAACTTAACTATAAACTACTAGCATTATGAGGTAAATTGTTTCGCCTTTCTAAGCTACATTTTCTACCTACAGATACCTACAGATGGAGATATTGATGAGAATAACATTTTTATTGTTTTGAAATTGAATAAAACAGTGTAGGCCAAGCATTTAGAATGTGCCTGGCACAGAGTAGCATTAGCATTAACCATGGTTGTTGGAGCTTAAGAGACGGTGGGTGTGCATGGTGAGCAACCTGAAGTTAACTGCAAAGCAGTGGGTGGATGTGCACCTTATTTTTCTGAGGCAGAGGCCAAGATCCAGTAGGAACCTTGACATGAAGGGAAACCAGGGAAGCTGATGTTTTGAGAATCCGCGAACTTGTCCTCTTGTACATACAAGAGCTGTACTAGGCTAGCTCTTCACACCTTCGTCAGAACTTGACCGACCCTAGGTCTACACCCTGACCACTTTCTTCAAGGGCAGAGCTCATTTTCCAAGCAGTGCTGATGCCACAATTGGAAAAACAGATTCCCATTTAGCAAACATGAACTCAGGGAAAAGGGCCACATTGCTGGTCTCCATTTGGAGGCAGAGATAGTGGTGGGAGCATGCGATTAATAACCCCGGAGAGACAGTGAAGGTCACTGCCAATGCTATGACCAGATGCAAGTGTCCAGCAAAAGCTTGCCTGCCCTTCATGGCAACACAGAAGCGAAGCATTTCCATGTATATTCTGTTGCAGCCTGTCCACCTTCCTTGTGCACCTGGGGAGTGGCTTCTGCAGCAACAGAGAGGCCTGGGTAGAAGGGCGTGGCCTTGGAAATGTGGCAGAGGGTCTTTGTCATCTTTGTCATTTTCCTGTGAGCTCCCCAGCCACCCCCTCCCTCTGGGTTGGAAGCATGACTATGAAGACTAATGAGGCAGTGGAAGAATAACACAACCCATGGGCTGTCTTTGTCCCACTGCAATTTTTTTTCAGACTTGATCCAAAATGTGCAAGGGGCATATGGCTTCCAGGGTCCTCAACTACTGGAAATCTTTCATTATTTATGGCTTTTAGGACCATTCTAGGGAGTGTCCTCATCTGTGGTTTGTTTTCTTTGTTTATGCAATGGAGTGCTTTTAGATGATTAAGTAGAAATTGGTGGAGAAAAAGTCAGATGGGTAGAGGGGCAGACAGATGGATAAATATGTGATACTATAAGAATAGCAAGGTGTAAATGAGAGGCTCTGTGGAGCTGTGCAGGTGTGCATTGTAAAATGCTTCCCATGTACTGTTTGAAATTTATAAAATATTAAGGCAAATGTGTTAAAATATTTGGGTATGAAGTTACAGAAAATGGCAAGAGAGAAATGAGATGGATTTGCGAGGCCACAAACCACCTCCATCCCATTGTTTCTCCACTTCGTGCAAGCTGTGTCGTGTCCCTGGTTTGTTCATTGCATTTTGAGCAGCTCTGTGTGTTTTAGGTGTGTTTTAGGTGATGTGGATACACTGGTGAGCAAAGTGGTCCTCTGTGGAGCACGCATCCTTCCACTCTTCAAACGGTTGGGGGACAGAAAAGTGAAATGTTCTGTAAATGGGGAGAGGATGAACTGCATCTGAATAGGCTAGGAAAGGCCTCTCCAAGGAAGGAACATGTGAGTCGAAATCCGAGTGAACAGAGGAACCAGCCAGGCAGGGATGTGAGGAGGAGCATTGCAGCTGGGAACAGCAGGTGTGTTTGTGGGAGAGGGCCTGTGGGGTGGGAGGAGATAGAGACAGAGACAGACTAGGCAGATAACTAGAGGCTCACAGTACTCCTCTGATTGCAAGAGACCACCACTGGACAGATGTCCGAGTCCTGCTGAACATTGCATGCAGTGGAAAGGGGGTTCCCTGAGCCTAGGAATGATGTGAAAGCCCTCGCTTGTACAGAGAGACTGTGTGCGTTGTGCAGAAAGCTGTCTTCAGAAATTTGAAGAAATGACTCTTTTGGGTATCTAGGATCAATTGATCATTTACAGTTGCAGAATTTCCCAATTTACATTCAAGGAGAACATCTGTTCTATTAATATAAATATCATACTATCCTATTAATATAAGTATTATGCTATCATTTAAATTATAGTAAAATTTATTTTGGGTGTGTGTTATGTGTAGTTCCATGAGTTTTTACACATGTATTCATTTCTGTAACCATTGCCACCGTAATCAGGTGACCAAACAGTGCTTTCACTCCCTCAAAATCTCCTTCCCACTATCCTTCGTCACCACCCCTTGGCAACAACCCATCTGTTCTCCATCATGATAGTTCCATCTTTTAAGACTACCGTACAAATGGAATTGTGCAGCATGTAAGCTGTTGACCCCAGCCTTTCTCTCAGCATAATGCATATTGTTGTTCAGCCTCCAGGGACACATGTTGAGAATAAGAATAAAATTTGGGAGAGGAACTCTTAGAACATTTGCTTCTATAAATGTATATTAATCTCTCCTTTCCCACCAAGAAACCTGCAGCGGTGCTGGGTCACAGAGTTGAATTTATCTGCAGGAAATGTCAACAGGTTGACCCTTGCCATATGGGACAAAGACAGAGGCTGCCTGTGGGATTTAGTCCATTCCAGGTACAAATATAAGCTGCAGGGGGCAATTTTTAGTTTAGTAAAAGGAGCAACAATGGAGGGGAGGGATTGTGGAAGTGGTTGTTTCTCCCTGTGGCCTGGGTTGTGCTCCTGACAAACAGCAAGGGGGACTGGATTCCTTTTGAGATGCAGTCTAGTCCCATCCTGAGAGGGGCAGAGAGCACTTGAGTTAGGGTCCAGTGAGCCTCACATTTTGTGCATGTGTGACAGGACCAAAGAGCAGGGAAACAAGCCTCTGTGTTCCCAGCACCAGCCTTCACCTGGCATCCCCAAGACTGCACGCAGTCTGGTTTTGTAGACTTCAAACCTATTGTCTGTTTGTTGTGACTGTCCATTTCTGCACCATTATGATGAAAAGGCCTGCAGGATAATTAAGAGGGAGAAAAGAAGGGCCACCCTGTTTTCTCATTGGTAGGGACGCACCACGGTGTCCCCCTTTACTATGCGAGCAAAGCACGCACCAGGCCCTGCTGCATAATGATGAATCCCTGGAGACCCCAGATAGTGATCGATAGCACTGGCATAATGAGCCACGCAGCCCTGCCGGAGTCACCAGCCAGCCTCAGGGAAGCCTCCCCTCCCCCACTGTCCACTCCTACAACAGACGCCCCCCTCCCCAGCCACCTCCTCGGTTGGGTTTCCCTTTGATTGGCAGAGGCCCTGTTATTTCCGCCTGGACTGGCTGACAGCCCCTCCGCCTGGTCTAATTATGCTGGGTCTATTCTCGGGCCGCAGCGACCCCAGGAAGGCTTTATCAGATTGTCCAGCTGACCGTGACCAGATCTCCAGCACCTGCCTCCCTTGCAGATTGAAGATGGAAAGTGTTTGTATGCAGCGGAACTGGTGCCTGATTGACTGGCCCAGGCCCTGGGCTGGGGACCGCTGGTCTCGTGTCAGTGATGAAAAATGGAGTCTGTCTCTCCACCCAGTCTCATTATCACCCCTCCGGGTCCACACGGTATCAAGTGGGGTGTGCACAGACACAGAGCCCGCTGCCATTGTTCAGCCCCCACCCCGGGACAGGTTTGCTGCTGCAGCCATGCGCCTGGGGTCCCTCTCACCATTTTTATTGTCCTCTGCTTTCTCTGTCTTATTAGTTACCCATCTCCTGCTTGCTGCTCAGCCTTTTCTATTTCACCCTAAATGTGACCTCCTCTTCTGTCTTCCACCCTGACACCTTGCCTCTGATGTCTGTTACCATGAAAGCAAATCAATAATTACTCTTCGGGGTTGGCTTGTTAGTGTTATTAGAGTTCTGTTTCAGAGTAGAATCTCTGGTGTAACCTGCCCTTTCCCAGAACCTGGGAGTGACTCTGGTTCCAACAAAGCATTCCTCAAAGTCAGCTCAGGTATTGGGGCAGATCCCACTGGTCACTGTGGCAAATTATCCATTTTGATAGGAACATTAAATCACCAAGGTCCTTTAGGGCCCCCTTTGGCTCACGGGCTAATTGAATGCTAGTGGCCTGAAAGGCAAAAGGTTTTGCAATAGCTGAGCGTTTTCTACTGTCCTGAATGGTGATATTTCAGCTATGGTCTCATTTGAGCTCAGGGTCCCTGGTGGAGCCTGGTTCTGTGTAGAAATCAGTGTAGGGCCTCACGGTTCAGTGTGGCCCCTGGGCCACTGCAGCACTGGCATCAGCTTGAGCCTGGGTAGAGATGCAGGCTCTCAGGCTCCACCCCCAGATCTCCTGTTTCAGAGTCCGTGCGTAGACAACATCCCAGGAATTCAAGTGCATGGTGCAGTTTGAGGGGCTGTCCTTTAGAGTCAGCCAGGAGTGCAAGGACTTAGCAGCTTAGTAACATAAAACTGGCTAATGAGGTGTTCTTTCCTCCTAGCTTCAGAGCAGACCTGGTCAGGAGACAAGGAAACCAGCTTGAAGTGTGTTTGATGAGGAACCAGATGTGGGCCTTGGACCTTTGGGTGTAGGTTTCCTTACAGCTGCTTCTCCTTACTCTTGGGCAAGCATTTTCTGTGGGGAGATCACCTACAAAAAAGAGTGTCTTTAAGGGCTAGTTTGTCATGGAGTCTTCTAGGCTGTCTGGCATTTAATTACAATTTGCTGTCTTGACCCATTGTCTAAATTATTCCTTCTTGCTTTTGGTTCAATATGGAACTTTGAGATTTTAGATGTAAGGTATTTTTTTCTCTATATGTATTTTTACACTTGCTGAATGAACACATGATTCTTTAATCAAAAGAATCCTTTAAAAAAAGTTTTTCATACCCTCTCTCTCGCTTCCCTCCAAAAGAAACATTTACTATATAACTAATATGTCCAACATAAAATACGAATCATAAAAAGCACATTAAGATCATCTATAATCTCACTGCTTGAAGATTGCATCTTCAAGATGTTGATATACATATAGATTTTCTTCTTAAAAATGTGGCCTCATTTTCTGTACCGTTCTGTAACGTACTTTTCATTTAATCTATCTTTTAGAGTCAGTAAATACAGTGCTTCTGATGCCTCGCTTTCAGTGCCTTGCGAAGTATTGCATATAGGGGATGTTCTGCAGTGCCGTGGTCTGAATGTGTTTCTGTTCCCAAAATTCATACATTGAAACCTAATTACCAATGTGATAGTATTTAGGAAGTAGTAATCTTAAGGACCTAATCACGTGACACTGTGATAGGG
The DNA here is from genome assembly GCA_004027295.1 of Dolichotis patagonum. Lineage (NCBI taxonomy): Eukaryota > Metazoa > Chordata > Mammalia > Rodentia > Caviidae > Dolichotis > Dolichotis patagonum. The sequence continues at coordinate 22,997 of PVJX010004002.1, forward strand.
TTAGGGACTTTGGGAAGTGGTTAGGTCATGAAGGTGGGGCCCCCATGGGTGGGATTAGTGTATTTGTTAAAGAAGCCCCCCGGGGAGCTGCCTTAGCTCTTCTATCACGTGAAGTCACAGCTCCAAGTTCTCTGTGAACCAAAGAATAGGCCTTCCTCACCAGACACCAAATTTGCCTCCATCTCAGACTTTTCAACCTCGAGAATGGTCAGAAAAAAATTTCTGTTGTGTATAAGCCACCCAGCTTACATGTTTTGTAATAGCAGCTCCAACCGACTAAGATATCTTTGGTGTGATCAAAAGATACAGTGATGGTTCAAATTTTCAAAATTTGTAACAGTAAAAGACACATTGTGAATAATCCCTCTGGGAATACTTTCCCTTGCTTCAAAAGCATTTATCCCATAGTGTGTGTCACTTTCTGAAGCAATTCTGAAGGTCCTCTTTCATGAGTGTCTTTAGGAGGAATAGTCCAAAATACAGTGACTGCTTCTGCTGAGTGTCATCCAGTGGAAAAGCAGACTCATTAAAACGTGTTATGTCCTCATCCATCTTATTCACCGAGTCGGTGCTGTGCGACTTCTGGCCCCAAAGTCAAAGTGACCATGAAAGATGATTGCTTTAAATTGATTCAAGGTGGTGAGGCAGCTTCACCAGCACAATTAAAGACAAAGGACAAGAAACTTCAGAAAGTGGCAAGAAAATACAACGAAAGTGTTTTTAAGAAAGAGGAGTATTTTAAGAGAGACTAATAGCAAAGTATCTTTTAGTGTAATAGGTTTTGTAGAAAATAAAATACCCATTATAGTTTTTGATCACATATATCATACATAGATTTACCCCATTATCATCTACTACCAAGTACTGTGGTTTATAGCTTTTTTTCTATTTTATCAGCATTGCTGTGAACTTCAAATCCATGTACTTGGGATGTACTTTCTGAACACATAGTATAAAAATGTAACAGAAAGAGAGAAACTGTTTCAAGAGGTGGAAGGCTGAAGGCAAACCCTGACTGCATCCTGCATTGGAAATTTGTGCCTGTCAGTATCAACTTCAGAGAAATGAGGTGGCCGCAGACTGGAACTTGATAGGCAGCTTCCTTGTGTCAAATGACTCTTGGGACTCATTAGGGTTTTCCGAAGAGAACAAGATTTCAATTCTGCCGCTCACTGGCTCACGGAGCAGGAGATCACAAAAGGCTGTGGTGGAATTTCAAAGCTTGCTCGGCAAGGCATTGGTGGTAGTTACAGGATTATCTCCACAAAGGGCCCAGGGGCAGTGCAGACAGACACTCTGAAGTGGATGGAGGGAGTGTGATGCTGTAGGTACCCTGGGTTCCTATGGGAGGCTTGGCTGTGGGGAGCTGTGCTAACCAGGGATCTTGAGGTGACTTCTAGCCAGCACAGAGGTGGGAGCCAGGACCCCCAAATCCTGTAGCCTTGACTTCATGGGGCAGATAGGGGATTTAAGAGAAATCAGGATCCACCTCTCTGAGTAAGAAAGTCCTGGAGAACTTTTACCAAGTGACCATCAAAAGGATGCTGAAGCTGTGCATCAGAAGGGGATGACTCCCTGGGCCTTTCTGAACCGACAAGAAGAGAAAGACAAAGAACTCAGGGCATCTTGGAAGGCACTGGGTCCCTGCAGTTTTCAGGTAAGGGCATTCTGAGTGGGCACAGTGAGCACTGCGTGACATTGTCCCCTCTGACTTGCCCATTGTAACCAGCCAAGCCCAGCAGACAAACAGCAAGGCCACACCCTGGCTGGTCTCTGTCTTAGCTCCAGGCCCGTCCTGCATCCTTCGCAATGCCTCGGAGGGTGGCAGAAAGCCCACACATGCTGGAGTCCCATCCCAGGTCTCTCCTCCTTCCTTGAGTGTGACCTTGGGCCAATTTTTAGCCTCCCTGTGAGTCAGCGTTCCCCTTTGTACAATGAGGATAACAGCGCCTGCTGTATGGGATTCTCATTAGGGTCAAATTAATTTATTTATGAAAAACATTTGAGGCAGTAAGTGGCTAGCAAAAGCATTTTCCATGTTAACTAGTAGCTTCTGGGGTTTATATCTCAGACCTTGAGTCTCTTTTTGGCTTTTGTGGTTGTTGTTGTTGTTGTTTGTTTTGTTTTGTTTTGTTTTTTTAGAGACAGGGTCTTGCTGTGTGGCCCAGGGTGGCCTTAGTCTTTCAGCAATCTTTCTGGTGCTGGGATTACAGGCACGTACCACCTTGCCCCGCTTGGGCCTTAAATCTTGACCTCTTTCTTTTTGAGGACAGAGTCTCTGCCTGCTGCATGGAAGCCTCACTGTACTTAGTGCACAGTAAGGGTTCATACATATTTGCAGGTCGGATAAGGCAGGGAAGCCTGGGCTATGATCCCACGTTGATCTGGGTTCACACCCTGGCTTTGCTCCTACCTCTATCTGTGGACCCTATCTGTGTCTCTGGCCTCACTTCCTCATCTGCCAAGTGAAGTGAACTATTCTACTTCACACAGGACTCTAGTGAGAATTAGAAAATGCTCTGCAAAGTGCATAGCAATGACAAACTTCTGGGAGGAGGCAGTGCTGATACTGGCAAAGGAAACAGTGCTTCTGCTATGCTCATTCTACCACAAAAACCAGATACTTCATGCATTTATTCAGGTTTCATTTTGCAGTAAGATGACGGTTTCTGGTTTCTGTTTAGCTTTCCCTGGTGACTGTCAGAATGCTGGGGAGAACACAGAACACCTGTGCACACATGCTGGGCCACCGAGCTGCATCTTTGCATTTTTCACGAGCCATTGGACATTACACCACCCGATGGGCTGATTGTGGCCTCAGGGCTATTGCACCTCTACAGTGACTGGGGTATCCCAGCTTCTTCCCAGCCTGCTTGATGGAAGCCTGACCTGAAGTGTCTCTCCCAAGTGTTTCTGAGTTGGCATTCCATCTGCAGCCTGGAAATGCCCGCACAGTTGTGTGTGTAGAGTGACTTTGGTTTTCACAAAGGTGCTTGTAAAATATCCACTCCTGCAGGACGTTGAATGTTTGGGAGACCATGGAAGAACGGGTAAGCAATGTAACTGACAAGCTCAGATCCCAGAGGTGGCTGCAGGAGTTCAGAGAAGGGCACCATTTTGCCCTTCGTGCCCCCAGAGGGACTGGTAACACTCTCTCTGGTGTATCAAAACAGAGGCCAACATATTATGTATCTTTATCAATGGATTGGAGATAATGATTATTTACCAGAGGACTTAAGTATTAACCAGTCCCCAAAGTGACTCTCAGAACACTCATTTTATAAAAAGGTGCCACAGGGAAAAATTCTGTGTGCAAATATGTTTATATTTTCTTCTTGGAAGTTTGGAATATTTGCAAATTCCAGGCTCTGAGAAGTCAGGCACTAAGGAAATAAAACTGAACATTGTTTAACCGGGTAGTGTCCAAATCATTCACCATGAGCATTTGTTTACAGTAATAATGATTACATTCCTCCATCTCTTGGTTCCTTTCCCTTTTGTAAAAGATCTGTATCTCTCTTTCTATTAGTATCGCTAGGAGCTAGGGAAAACATGAAAGAGATTCTGTAATTACTCCAAAGTTTACAAACAGCTATGGGAATATTAAATTTACAAATATGTGAATGTTAAGGAAGGAGAATCTTTTTTTGTTTTGGTTGTTTTGATAAGACAGAAAATAGAATTAAAAGTAGAGCTTTTAGGTTTGATCATAAAGGAATCAGAGTACTCTTACCAACCCACTACTCTCCTGAAATACCAGGGTCATGATGCACTAAAAGCTGACTTGAGGGGGGGGGTAAGAATTGCACTTGAATAGCAAGGAAAATTCAAGCTTTCAAAGGCCTGCGGCCCTGAACTAAGTAGGGTTACAGCCCACTAGTTCAATTCAACCCTTTGAATGCACTGTTCTCCGCCAAGTGGGCGTTTCCCGAGCTGGCTCCTCCCTCCGTTGTCACTGGACTCAAGTTTGAGGAGCAGATTGAAAACCCCAGGGGGATGATGGGTTTGTACTGAAAAATACTTTTCAGACACTGGACGGTGCTTTGTCTTTGGGGATGACACTGATCTACCAAACTGCCTTGCAAGGGTAATTGCTTTGACAAGACTCCTTGGAGAACGTGTGCGTCCTCACAGCGCCGCACTTTGGAGATCAGAGGGGATCCGGACCTCCCCACCAGCCTCATTCCCCACCTCCTCAGCCTGTTTTGCTAAGGGATGGAGACACAGATCTGCAGGGAAACACTGCCCTGGCTCTGAGGTCTCTTAGGTCACTTCGGAAACCCCGACACCAGCTAACCAAGAGATGATGGACCCGCTGTGAGCTCTTGTTTATTATTGTAGGACCTCAGTATACATCTCTCTTCCCTCTCTTCTGTGACTGGCCAAGCTAATATGATCTGACATCCTAGCATTCTAGATTTGTCAAGTATTGTAACCCTAAGCGGTACTAATATTGAAAACCATACTTGAAATTTATGTAATCCAGATGTGCATGCCAGTAAAGCAGAGATGAAATGGCAGGCTTGGGGCAAGGGGAGAGGTCTGGGGGGTGGTCAGGGGAGTGTGTGTGTGTAAAAGAATCCTCTTGCCCTGTATTTTTTCCACATGGTATATATAGCCAAGTAGGATTTTATGCATTAATATTTTCCCTTAAGCATAGTAGCCGGATTATGAAGTATAACTTGAAGTAGGTACCAGCATTGGTTTTATTTGCAGCCAAGAATAACTGATTAAGTTTTGGGAAAAAGAAAAGCAATCTATTTTAAATGCTTTTTAAAACTTTTAAATTGGACAGGACCCTTCCACAGTGTGGTCTTTGGAATTAGAGTCACACTGAGTCCAGGGTTTTTGACATGGCCCTCTAGCGTTGCATTCTTTTCACTCTTTGAACATGGCATTTTTTTGAGTTAAGTGTCATTCAGAAACCTCCCCTAAGAAACAGGCTTTGACCCCCGAGTTGCTAGTTTGAAACCCTCCCACGCGGAATCCCCAAGTGCCATATCTAGTTTCAGGAAGATTAGGGTGAAGATGAATTAAGTGAGAAGGTTCCGGTACTCAACATTGGCCTTGCTTGGAGGGTTGAGCAGCAGCTCCACTGTGTCACCTCCAGAAGGACTGACACCTACCTGGGACAGCTTCTGCCACCTATGGGATGTCAGGGCCATGTCTGGATGACCTGGTGGGGATAGTGTGAGTGCCCTGCAGGGAGTTCTGAGTGGAAAGTTCCCTTGACATGAAAGGATGGCAGATCCACGATCAGCCACAACGTGCTGTGCATAATTAACAACTGCCCTCAACTAGACCTAGGGGCCCAAGGAAACTGGTCGTACCAGCTGGTAAAAGCAGAAGAAAAATAATCCCAAAAGAGAAGGACAGAGTTGAGATCCACATAAATGGAGGTGACGTAGGGCAGACTGGAGTATTCAGAAAAGCCATAATTGAATTGTCTGTGGCTGATCCCAGGCAGACAATCAAGGAGCACGTTGCTGTTTAATCTTCTGTTAGTCCAAGATAAAAGGAAATGATATGATGCCCAGTATGCATGAGAAGTTTCCCCACAGTTTTCTCTGGAGAAAGTGATCTTTCTTTCCACAGCAGAATCACAGCCTCCTTTGCTGGAGTGGGAAGGGTATTTCCCAGCTTTCCTCCTGCCATAATTGACAGCCCAAAGCCCAAGAAGGTGAAGATGTTGCCTGTAACCCAGACCCTCCTTCATGCAGCCTGGGCCTGTGGGCTGTAGCCATTTTCTCAGTCAGGTCTCGAGGCAGGAATGCTGTCATGGATCCATGCCAAATAGATTCCAAATGATGGAATCTGATTTTTCCTGTTGGGTTGGAGTCAAGGGAGACGGTGTGGTATGTGAGTGGGCCCCACAAGGTTTACCTCATAGACATTCAAGGTGCAGGTCTCTGGGTGAATGAGGAATCTTGTGCGGGCTTTGCCAGTCTGGAGCCCAGGTGAGTCATTACCACCTGGGATGCACGCCTGGCCTCTGTGAGACTGGGAGCGGGCCCCAAGCAAGAGTAAGACAGTCAAAGCTGCAGGTCCAGTTTTCTACCAGTATCATCACCACAGTGTCGTCTGGAGGGACTGGCAGCCGGTGGTGGAGGAGGAGCTGACCAGAAGTGGAAAAGCAGGAACCGTTTCTGTGGATTTTCAAGGCACGTTTGCACAGTATCGTGCCAAGTGAAGTTTGTGACTGATCCCTATATCAGAGGGGATCCCAGGACTGAAACGAGGCTCTACAGAACCACCGGCCTGATCTTTTACCTCCCAACCAGTACACAGAGAGATCTGCCTAGACACCCCTAAATGTCATTGTCACCCTCCCCACACAGTTTCCCTCCTCCACTTCCTCCTCCCCTTCTTCTTCCTCCTCCTTCTGCTAATGTTATCCAGGTGAGATGCACTTTTTAAAATGTGTGTAACCCATTCCAGTCTTAATGCAGGAATGCATAAGATCACACCAGAAGAGCAGAAACTAGAAATGAGCCCACTAATTGGACCACTACGTTATTAATAAAGGGCAGAATGAGAGTCCAGCTAAAAGGCACAAGAGTCACTGGGTAGAGAGTGCAGCCTAGTGATGAGTGCTCTAACGTGGATGCTCATTAACCCAGGTTTGAAGGCTGGCTCTGTGGCTTACAGCGGTCACCCTGGCATCTCTGACCTTCTCTCTGACTGAAGATGGGGCAAAAATACCTTGTAATAACGTAGTCTGAGAACGAGAGCACTTTGCACACAGTAAGTGCATAGCAAGTAGAAGCGGTTGGCATGATTATTATCACTCCTCCCGTAGCAACAGCCTGATTCGGGTGACGCCCTCCGTGCAGTGCAAGGTGTGACGGCCTTCCTCTTTGCTAGTGGGTTGTCCTAGTGCTAGCATAGAAGGGGATGTAAGTTCTTAGGAAATTGGACCTTGATGTCAGACCACCATTAGTCCTCCTCTAGCAGCCCATGATGGGAAGGGGTCCTGTTTCCTCTATCTCTGACCTCACCCGTGAAGCCCAAGCGGCAGAGAGGGGGTCACAATTCAGATGGATGGAGATGTCTTTAAGAGGATGGGCGAGCACTCTGGGATGCTGGCATCTGGGGCCAAATGCAGGCTTCTCTGGGGTGGAGAGGCCAGCAGAGCAGCTAGCTGCACCCTTCCCACGTCCCTTGCCAGCCTACCCTCCAAAGCAGTGAGCCTCCAATCAGCCGTGGTTCCCCAGCAGAGAGTCCCCAGGCCTTCCACAGGCAGCTCCACTGGAGCAGCTCAGCTGCTCTTTCCAAACTGCAGGAGGGCTTATTCCAAAACAAAACAAGCAAAGCAGACCCCTGGTGTTTCCTTGGCTCATTTCCTTAACCTGGGAAAAAGCGGGATCTGAGCCCTGTGACAGAAGTCAGGCCAAGATTTTTCTGACCTCCCTCCATTCCTGGGGCCTAGGAATAGTAACAATAGTAAACATAATAAAAGCTAAAAATCATGGGATGTTTACTAAGTGCCAGTACTAGTTAAGCACCTCATGTATAAATTATTCCTCCTAACAAATCCGTGTAAAGAAATGCTATTGTCCCTGTTATGGTTTGTGTCTGGATGTCCCCAGCCTCATGCAGTCATGGGGGTTGCTTTTTGGAGGTGGCCCAATTTATAGTTTGTGATTGATTCATTGTCCAGTGCTGGCATTATGGGTGAGTGCTACACCCTAGGTGGGGAGCCTGCATACACAGTATAAGAGACAGAAAATCTTTTGCTCCTCCCTTTTTGCTCGTTATTTTTGCTGCATTCCGCCACCTTGAACTATTGCCCCTGTGCCACACAGCCCTGCCTTGGAGCCAGCTGCTTACATACTGAAATCTCCACAAACTGTAAGTTAAATAAACCTTTCCTTCCTTACTTTTGGGCATCAGGTATCTTGTCTCAGCAATGAGAGAAAAGTAACTAACACAGTCCTTTTATAAAGGAGTTTAGGGCACAGAACAGTTAAGTAATATGATAAAGCTCACACGGCTGGTAGTGACCAAATGAGTTTTAGAACCCAGACAGTCTGGAATTAGAGGCTGCACACTTAACAGCAGCCCTGCCTCTCATAATTATAAAAAAAATAAGCCATTTATGTGTGTGGCAAAATGGCATAGAACTATGCATACACATCACTCCAATGTCAACTTCATAATTTTTGTATTGTATTCTAGTGACGTGAGATGCAAAAATGTGACAGAAACTGGGCAACAGGTACACAGAACATTTTTATACTTTTTTTGTTTGTTTTTGGCAGTTTTCCATAAATCTCTATTTCAAAATAAAATGTCCAAACACAAAAATACACCATGACGAACAGTGTCATAAATTATTACCAAGTTTAAGTGTCAAGCACTTTACAGTCATTATTTTATTCACTTCTACTAGGAGCCCCATGAAATGTGGGTGCTATTATCACATTTAGTTACAGATGAGGAAACTGAGGTTTGGCATAGTTTGTAAGTTGGCTAACATCAGGAGGAAGCAGCAAGGCTAGTGGGTAGTACACATTGTTTTATTGTAAATGTCAAATAGGAAGAAGTCACTGGTCCATGGGTGCTCCCTGAATATTGATTTCTGTGTGTGTTTAGGGAACACTGAGACCTGCTAGGGCCTGTATTAGCCAGGCAGAGCCTCTGCTGAAGATTGGCTCATAGAATGCCAGGGTCACAAGGTCAAATATGACCTGGTGCCACCCTAGGAGGAGCACATGCTGGAAGAAGGTGACTTCCATGAAGCCAATGGGCACTTGTGCATACAATCGTGTGTCCATTCACTATAAGGGTATAGTCTGAGAAATGCATCATTTGGTGATTTTGCCTAAGGTATATGAAGATCACCATGTACTTGCACCAACTAAGATGACTATGATGTTACTGGGGGTATAATTTTATATATGTGGGGATATTATTTTGCATACATGGTCCATTGTCAACAACAATACCAAAAACTTGTTATGCAAGCATATGACTGTATTTAGAGTTTTAACCCAGAGGAAATACTCACCCAGCCTGGAGCACCTTCTCCTGGAACCAGAGAGTCTAGATGGTTGGACCCAAGCCAGGCACCTTCCTGGGGATTCAAGGACACAGTGAGGGTTTAGCAGAGGGAACATTATCAATCACCACACTGGATGGCATCAGCAATTATCATCTTGATTTCCATCAAAGGTGTCTTGTGACAGGGTATCGTCAAGTTCAATTTAGTCAAAATCAGGACACAGCAAGGACTTACTTTCTATTTCTGCCCTGGGCTGAGCCTGTCTTGAATAATTCAGTGTTCATTTACTTCCAAACACCAAGTTTTTTTCCCACCCCCTATACTGCTTAATTCAGGGTCATATGGTTACTTATTCCTCTCTTCGTCTTGATCATACCAACTCCCCCACCCTCACTTTACTTCTGGTTGCCAATATGCATGTTTTGGGGAAGGAACGTCAGCTTTCGGTGTACTGCAGGCAATGTCAGCTGCCTAAAGTCTAGAGACGGGGCTCAGGGCAGATGCTGCGCACAGGGGCCTAATTAATATCTTTTGACCTAATGCAAGGGCTAATCAAAGCATGCAGTGTGTTTTTAAATAAAATTTATACGGTAAAAGACACATAGCCATTAATATCCCTTAAAATACTCCCCTCACTTCAAAGCTGCTTATCCACTTTCCGAAGCAATTCTGGAAGTCCTCTTTTGTGAGTGTCTGTCCAAGGTAAGATCCAAAACTTACTGATTGCTGCTGCCAAGTCATCCAGTAGAAAGGCAGGCTCATAAAGACATTACAGTGTGTCCTTGTGAGCCTCATTCACCAGGTCTGGCACTGTGCAACTTCTAGCTCTTCCCCAAAGTTAAAATGACCATGAAAGATGAATGTTTTGAATCAATTCAGGCCGTGGAGGCAGCCATGACTGAACAACTAAAGACATCAACAGGACAATTAAAGAAAGTGACGAGGTAAGTGTGGGATAAGTGTGTTTGAAGTGAGGGGTATAGATTGAAGATGATTATAGCGATGTGTCTTTTATTGTAATTTTTTTTAAAAATTTTAAACATTCACCTTATTTTTGACAACACTTTATACTTTTAATTTCACAATCAAGAAAATTCTTGCGCTGTTATGTAAAAGTTGGCTGAGTTCCATACTTGACACCGGTGAGCTAAAACTGAGGAGCATCTGCCCCCTTTAGATGGGCGGGTGCTCTCCAGTTTGCACCCAGTTCCCTGCCCCCCAAACTTCACTCGCCTTGCGCATATGGCCCCCCAATTATCTGGCTGTCACCCCTGATCCTGACAAAGGAGGACTCTGTCTCTCGAGGCGCAGCACAGCAGATGCTGCAGGTGCTGTGGCTGACCCTGGAACTCTGTTCTCACTCTTGGTGGAGGCACCGTAGCAGCCGGGAGCTGCTCATGGCCCATTCCTGAATTAGGCCAGAGTTAGACCTAAGCTAGGTCCTCTTGGCTGGGAGTCTGAGATTCCAGCAAATGCTCAGCTCAGCCCTTAAATGCTAATTGCAATAGTTTTCCCAGAAAAGTCATTGAGGGGGTAACAAATGCTGACTGGGAGAGTTATGGGCATGTGCGTCCTTCCATGGGGCAGGAACTGGTTTCGAGCCTACCTGGGTTATGTAGCCCATGAGCTGAGTCACCAATGGGGTGTCAGTATGACTTTACCGCTTGTTACATGTCCATTCCACTTCTTAGAGTCTCCTTTTTTTTTCTCCATATCTGAAATAGGGATAACTTAGTCTACAGTACCTAACAACAGGGTGAATAAGAGGGCGGGGTCACATGCTATGAACTGCGAGCCGTCCTGCGGAGAAGTGAGATGGGCCGGCAGCAATGGCATGCCCCGGAAGAACGCACAACCTTTGATACTTGGTAGGGGCCCATGGGCCAGATCTTCCCCACTAGACGTACTTCTTATATTTTGAGATGATTGAAGACACAGCCAAAAGACAAGGCGTGTTTCAGGGCCCATAGAATTTGCATGACATTCTGTTTCAGCACCATAAATAAAAGCAGGCCAGACACAGCCACACCCACTCATTCATGTATTGTCTGGGGCTGCTTGTGAACTACCGTAGCAGAGTTGTGACAGGAACTGTTCCTGTGATAGGAACAGTGTGGTTCCACAGAACAAAATATTTACTGTGTGTCACCTGACAGGAAAAGCTCAGCAAACCCTGCAGTAAATTGTGGAGGGGCAGTGACCAAGGTCCCCTACTTCTCCCTAATTTCAGACATAGGTGCTATCACAAGCAGATGGCCTGAGGAACATTTTCAGATATGAAACTGTAGATCTGAATCTGCTGTGGGCCACTCGTCTGTGGCCCACAACAAACCTGTCCTTCGCAACAAAGCCAGGAATTCTCTCAATTTCATTCCCACCCCTATGTTTTGGGCTCCAGCTAGGAGCACTTCCTGCCGAAAACCGCAGCACTTTCTGTAAAACCAATCTCCCTTTTAGCAATAACCACAAAAAGAGAAGAGGGTGTCCCTGTCACCGTGGGCATCTCTCCAGCGTATTAACCACTGATCAGGCGTGGTCTGCAGAGCCCGATCCCAACCGGAAGTACAGAGGATAGCTGCTGTTACGATCAGTCCGGGAGGGCGGGGTTAAAAAATGAGAGATCCTAACCTCCAGGGCCTCAGAACGTGACCTCATTTAGAAAGAGAGTTGCCAAGGTTAACATAAATTCCATGAGCTGAGTTTGCACTGCAGTAGGGTGAACCCCTTACGCAACATGACTGGTATCCTAATGGTCAGATCTGAATACAGAACCAGAGACATGCAGGAGAATAGTGTCCGGCAGTGGAGGCAGATTGGAGTGATTGCTTCTCCCAGAGGCTAGAAAGTCACAGGAAGGCTCACGCCCAGGGTGTCAGGGAAACCAGGGCCTCCCTGACTGCTTGGTAGAAGAGAGCGAATGTCTGTTGTTTAAAGCCCCCTGGTCTGTGCATCTTTGTTCCGCAGCCCTGGGAAGCTCCATTGCAGTTGGCGGAGCAGCATTTGAATGCATTTCCAAGCACTGGGCATTCCCACTATTCTACAAGGGCGGTCATAGACGCATGGCAAGTCCCAGGGACTTGCCTGCCGTCCAGCTGGTGGTAGAGCAGGATTCAAACCCAGGCCTCTGGCTCCTAGCCACTGCAATGGATTGTCCAGGGAACAGCATCCTTTCACTGGTTCTCAGCATCCTCAAAGAAGGAAGTGACTGAGTACAGGAAAGTTGTCACCGTCTGCCTCATGTTTGTCATTCTAATGCTCGGAGGAGAGTATATCTTTACTGTGGTCCTCTGAACTTGCATACTTCAGCTCTCAATGGTAGAAGGGGAAATCATTTGATAATTTAAAGAAATGGAGGGACAGATTTTGCTAGATCTGCATGTTATTTACAGTAGAAATTACTGTAGATGAATGAATTGTCATCTCAGGCCCTTGCCATGCATGTGAAGAAGGTGTCGGAGAGATCCTAAGGGAGATATTCCAGGTAAAGCCCCAGCAAGGAGGGTGATTTGATAAGAGAAGTCTCCAGTGGCCTCCTGGAAAGCCTGAGAACATTGATACTTCCTTCTCAGGTTGCACCTGGCGGCTGAGCTCTTGTGTAACAAACAAATGAAATCTGCACCAAAAGCCAGCGCTGTGCTGCACTTGTCCCCATCAGGTGACTTCTGTAAAACACTTGGCTCACCCATCAGGTAGAATCCTGCCACTGGAAGTCTAGGATTCTGTATTATGAGTATTTCCAAACATCTAGATAAGTGTAAGTGGTTGTCTGAGGAATTCCAGGTGGCCACGTGCCAGACTCACCAGCTGTCACCAGCTTGTCCCAATTCACCTATCACTTCACTATTGTTGCTGAAGTATTTGGAGGCATATCTCATGCCATGTTCCCCTGCATGCTACAGTATGTATCTTTCAAAAATGTCACTATCAGGCTGGTTGATAGAGCTCGGTGATAGAGTATGTGCCAACATGTGCCAGGCCCTAGGCTCCATCCCCAGCACTGCAGAAAGAAAAGAAAAAAGTCAGTATTATTTTCACACTCCAGAGCACGAATGTGGTTCTTTGATGTTAGTCTACCCAGTTGTTTTCAAGGCTCAGAGTTTTTAAACTTTGTGGGTAGAAATGTGAGATGGGAGGCAGGAAGTAATTTCATTAGGGTGGGGAAGAGGGTGAGGGAGGGGGCGTCCAGGAAACAGAATTTGAGGGGACCCCTCTGGCTGCAAGAGGCTTTCAGAAAGTCCCCAGGACTAAGTATTAGCAGTGTGTTCCTGGCCACACTCTGTGTCATGTTGTCCCTCTTAGCCTTGGTAATCCAGGTGGCATCATGGACTTCTGCCTGCACTGGCCACCTCTTCTGAGGGCAGCTGCCTCTTAGGCACCCAGGAGTTTAATGCCCAGCCAAGCTGTGGAGGATGTCATATTTATGATATTTGGCTAGCAGCATCCCTGGGCACATCTGGTTGCTCCCAGCAGAAAAGAATCCCTCCATTGCTGTGAACCATATTCCTACACCTCCCCATCCCCCCTGCACACCCTCCTCCCCTCCACCTACAGCGGAAGGGAAAAGGCTTTTTGGGAATTTGTTTGCAGTTGGCTCACTCAGAAAGAGCTCTGTGTTTGTTTTCCAAGTGGCCCTCCAGACTGTTGTGTCCATTTATCATGCCTCGCCACCAGCCCTCCCCCGTCTCTGGTCACCCTGCGAACCTGAACTTCATCAAACTATTCCTAACGACTACCACATGGCCACGCGGGGCGCAGGGGCGGGAGGTGGGGGCTGGGAACGAAGGAATCCTCCCAGGAGCACAGTAGCATATTAAAATTCAATGGCTTAGTCATCAGAGTTTTCAGCTTCGGCACCAAAAAAAATAAATAAATAAAATAAATGAATGTTCTGTGGGTCTCAGAGGAAGGAGGGGCAGGGGAAGGGAGGGGAAAGGAGCAATGTGGTTTTAGATAGAAGAGTTCGTGCTGCTGAGAACAATTAGGGCCTTTGCTCAGAAATAACAAGACGCACCACTGTTTCCCTGCTCGCTGAAGGATTGCACAGTGCCAGGGCTGGAAGGGTTTGGTCCCATCACGAGTTCTGTTTCAGATGAGGCAAATGAGGTTCAGACAGGGGACATGACATAATAAATTAACAGGAGAGAGAGAGCCAGGTGTGCTGGTGCACATCTTTAATTCCAGCACACTCTAGGAGACTGGGGCAGGAGGATCAAAGGTTTGAGCCAGCCTGGGTGACTTAGTAAGAAATAAAGACCCTAGGTTCAATCCCCAGTGGAAAGAAATAAGTGAAGGTAGAGATGGGACCAGTTCCATGGACTTGGGACTTCCCAGTCAGAGCTCTTTCCTCCTCACACAGGGCATTTTCCTGCTGCCCTGAGGTCTACTTGGAGTTTCTGGCAGAAGGGACCGCCTGGGGCTACCTCTGGGTTTTAAGAGCATAGCACATGGACTGAGAACTGCCCTGCTGTCCCCAGGAGACCAAAGGGCTCATCCCCTGAGGTTACCTGCTTTTGCAGCCCCTGCTGCTGTCTGTCTCTCTCCCTAGTGACTTTACGGAAATGCAAGGAGGGCCTTCCTCACCCTGCTTCTCCCCAGCTAGGTGCAGTGTGGAACCCAAACGTGAGGAAGCCAAGGTCCACAGCTCCTCTTCCAAGGACTGTCAAAGGCCTGCTTCTGGAACAACGTGTTACTTCTGCCCCTGTGATTGCTTCTGTCCTGGCATCTTCCTTGCGAGGAGTAGGCCAGGTTGTCCTTTCCTCTGCTTGTGTTTAGATGAAGCCACTGAGTCATAAGGAAGTAGGGTGACTGGGAGAGTCCCGACCAGGTGGCGGGTGGCGGAAGAACTGGCCTTGCAGCGCACATCTCTCTACTCCCCACCCTCCCCCAAGATCAACCATCTCCCAACCCTTTGGTGACCAAGGACGCTGAATAGGGAGTGGCCTTGGAATCTCTGGGCTAGAAGAGGTTTTAGAGGAGAGCAAAGCCAACGCCCTGTTCTGAGGAGGAGGAGTCTGGCTGGGCCATAGTCACATCTGCCCTGGCCCGTGCTCTGGAACACAGTGCAAACAGTTTAGTGTCCCAGGAACCCAGTACTCTCACCACCAGCCAAGGACAGGGTGGCCATTGCAGGTGACTGGCTTTGAGTCCCCCTGTAGGTCTCTTTGATCAACCTGAGGAGAAAAGCTGAAAAGAAGGTAGAAAGAGGAGCCAGCCAGCTCCACTGAATGCTGGCAGCAGAAAATCAAAGTCAACTTTTCTGAGCAAGCTTGAGAGGTCTCTGGAGAGGAGTTAGACAAATTCCCATGGATTTGGGCCATGAAGCATAATGTCCAGAGGCAATCAGTCTACTCCTGCTTCTTTGCCTGTGTTGTGGTGACAATGAAGGTTGCTCCAGATCTTGTCTTCATCACAGCAAAGAGAAAGAGGAACCTCGGTCCCCATCACCTCAGGCCTCCCTCTGCTGCTGTGGTGTAAGTGGAAAAGTTCAGCTGGCAGCAGAGCAGAAGGCCTTGAAGCGGTCTGTACCAAGCATGAGCCCGTCTTAGCCTCTGGGCCTCAAGCCCTGTGGACCATGCTCCGCTCCAGGGCTCCCTTCAAGCTACTTCTGAAGACCAGGTGTGTGAAGGCTCTCCCAATGGCCCTGGGACCCCTCTGTTCTTCTTCTGCTGGAGAAAGAAGCCTGGTTAGGCCCCTGCCGCCTCCCTTGGAGGAGTTGGTGGGAGACTTTCTCGGGCAGACTGTTGATGTTACAGAGCAAAGCCAAGACATCGGTGTGGAAAGAGGCTCCTGGGTCCGCAGCTCCCCCAGCAGAGATCGGCAGGAGCACTGCGGAAGCGAGCGAGTCAGAGTGCTGGGCTTGTGGCCCACATCTCAGTCTTTGGACTAGAAGAAAGGGCTCTGAGGGGCAGGTCTGGCTCAACAAACAGGCCCTCCACTGTGCCTAGAATTGAGCACCCCTGGAGGGTGCTCATCACATTGCCAGGGAGGGAGTGCACTGGAATGCAGCAGTCCCGGGCCAGTGCAGGCAGGCAGGCCCTAACCCCCTCCTGCACCTGCCCAGCTTGTGACCTACTGAGAGTGAGTTGGCCACTAGGACCCTGAGCAGCCTTGGCTACCTGGTGTGTCACCCGTGACAATTGACAATAAGTTGTAAAGCCTAGATCCAAGTATAGTGGTGCACATGCATAGTCCCAGTACGCAGGGAGCTGAGGCAGGAGGCTCATTGGAGCCCAGGACTTAGAAATCACCTGGACAACATAGTGAGACCCTGCTTCAGAAAAAAAGTAAAACCAGGCAGACATCCTGTTTACCCATGTGGGCAGAGGGAAATACTCTCACCAGAGACACTCTAACCAAAAGCTAAGCACCTGGGAAGTTTCCCCTCATTCATGGAGGATGTATTTCAAGACCCTCACTGGCTACCTGGACCCACAGGTTTTACCAAACCCTGAATCTGCTGTTTTTTCCTATACATGCATATATGCACAAACTTTGTATTTATGCACCGTTGCTATAACATTTGCAGTTTGAGGTGTGACAGCAAAACCAACCCAAATTTCCTTTTCCTCCTTCACAATTTCACAGATAGATTTTGTTCTTTCCCATTTTTAGCAACCTGAAAGTGTGATTTTTTTAAATTGAGAACTTTCACTTTTTAACTTGAAGCACTTTATATCTTCTTTTTGTCATATCCAAATTGCCAGTATCACTACTCTTATGCTTTAGGATCATTATAATATAAAACAAGGACCACTTGAGTACAAGCACTATGTTACTATGATAGTCTGGTAACTGAGACAGCCACTGAGTGATGAAAGGGGAGGTAGCATATACAACGTGGATATGTCGGATAGATGGACGGACATACATCACAGGTGGATGGCATGAGATTGCATCACACTATGTATAACTATGCACAATTTAAAATTTATGAAGTGTTTGTTGCTGGAATTTTCCATTTAATATTTTCAAACCTCACTTAACTGTGAGTAACTGAAACTGAAAAGTGAAACCTCAGGTAACTGAGGCTTTGTATATTTAAACCATATCTTCTCTATATCCAGCCTGCCTCTTCATCCTGCTTGCCTCTGTTGTTCCAAAACCTTTTATTCCCTTCAGTGATCACTCATTAACACAGTTCTAACCAGAACCAAAGTTTGGGAGCTTGAAGGGTGAGTCTCACTACCCCGTACAGCTGTGGACCCTCCACATATGAGCCTGAACCGACAATGGCTTCCCTCTGTGTCTTCTCTGCTGTCACCAAAAACAGCATTGCTCAAGAGATGACCCTTAACCTTCAGAGAACCCAAGGCCCAAAGGACTTAATGAAACCCAGCGTTATCCCCACAGCATTCCTGACACTGTACCAACCCCTAGGGTCATTTAGTTCTAAGGCCTTCAAAACAGGCCCGGGGCCTACCACCTGCTTAGCCTGGCACTGAATATTACAGCGCCTCGTTAGTCCTCTCCCGGCACTTTTGTGTGCTCCTCTGTCCAGGTTTCAAGCCCCTTGAGAGTGTAATGACAGTTCAGGCACCTGAATGTGGAAGACAATGCTGGATACTGACCTCAGGGCAGCTGAAGGTTTGCAGGTAAATGCCACAAGCGAGAGGCGGCAGGAAGTGGCATGGCACTGGTCAGACAAGCCCTGGTGGAGGCGGTTAAGGAAACAGTGTTGCATTATTGTCACCACTAATAATAGCTCTTTATTTGAGCCTTGCTAGGACAATGCTCCAAACAAAAAGAGAGGAAGAAACAGTCCCTGCCGTGGGGCCTTGTAATTTATCAAGGCTAATGGAGGGGGAGTGATCACTGGGGAAAGAGGGTGGGGGCGGGCTGGGGACAGATCTGATTGTTGCTGACGGTATAATTGGAAGATGCCCACAGCTTTTCTGTGCATCACTGTTACCTTTGTTGCCAGAGGACTGGGTTTCCGGCTCCTCCTTGGTCTTATCTGTTCCACTGGCTCTGAGAAAAAAAGTCAGGCAGCCTGAGGTTTAAATCTTAGACCCAGCACAGCCCATGACCTTGGGCAGCTTCATTCCTTCACTCCATAGCTTTCTATATGTGCAGAGCAAGGACCCTGACTGGAGATCAAGAGAGTGATGAGTGTCCATGTATTGGATGAGGGCTTGCTGCAATTATCTTTGTATTCTTTAGAGAAAGGATCCAAATGTCATGCCACCATTTATTGAGTGCCTACTGTGTGCTGGGCACCAGGCCTGTTGCATTTCTGGACAGCATTTACTTCTCTGTCAAAGAGTGGTTCCATGAATATTTTCATGCCTTTATACATGCGGACATGAGTTGGTGATGTTTCCTCATTGGCTACCGGATTCATGGTACCAACAGTGTGGTGGCATTTTGAGGCTGGAAGGGCTCTATGTAAACCAGCAGCCCATCCTGCCAAGCGGGAAGTCGCATTGTCCCCTAAAATGCTGGCAGCCAGGAGCTGCAGCTGTGTTGCAACAAGTCTGATTTAATTTGGGGGTGGGACAGACAGCACTGTGTGGCGCTTGTTAAAAGCCAGAAGAATGCAGCGTATTCACCAAATTGTGAAAATGGCTGTGCTTTGGTAGGGGAAGCCAGAGGAGGATGCATGATAGCATTTCAAAAGGGTAAAGATGCTGAGAATTATAAATGTATTGTAATCCCTGTGCTGCATACAGCCTAAGTGGATTAACTCATTGCAGTTGAGTAAGCATCAGGTTTTCTTGAGGTCTTCTTCCTGTAGGTTTATAATTCTATTCTAATCTCTCTCACATGTGCTATCCCACCTCCCTCCCCCAGTGTTACCCAGGCTGGCCTTCATCTCCTGGACACAAATAATCCTACCTCAGTTCCTCCGGTAGCTAGGCCTATACACGCCACCCTCTCCCCACCCCCAGCCAGCCCTCTCTGTTAATCTGGAAGATGGATCTTCGCGTCTCACCCTTCTGGCTAAGAACAACTGTGAGCTGTAAAATGGGAATCCAGTCATTGTCCCTCTTCATAATCTCCGATGTTACCACCTTTGTCTCTCACTAATAAAAACCAAGCCAAAGAAAAGTATTTCTGCCGTGTAATGTAGTTGACATAAAACCAAAATGTTGAAGGAAGTGATGAGCTTTATAAGCTAAATCCGCTTTCAAATGTGTGAGAAAAAGAGGTTACTTACTGAAATCCTAGATAAATTGTTTTGCAGAGCAGAGATGTGTATGTATATTTATCTTCCAGTAAGCCTGGATCATTCCTCTCCGCAGCCGTTACACTGCACACCTGAGCTGACACGTGGACCATTCCTGCAGTTTTTCTGTTTTGACACCCATTTCTCTCCTTCCTCTTGACAACCTTTTAAAAAAGTTATTCAACCTAGGTGAGAGTGATTGAGACAGAAGATACGAAGGTACCTTGCACAGTCTTAGATGTTGGATCCAAAAACCCACACAGGACAGGCAAGAGCATTTGGAGGAAGTGTGGCCACAGGGGTGGGTGAGAAGCTACTGGAGTAGAAGCTGAGTCTTGGACTTCCCTTGGCACTGGCCTCACCTTTTTGCATGGTGCTGAGCAGGACACTTAGTCTCCATGGCCTTCCATTTTTATGTCTTTAAAACGAGGGAGCATAAATAGGATGCTGTAAGGAAAACCCATGGAATAAGTAACTGTTAGAGAATTCTTCCAGTGAGGCCACCTGGCCCAAACATCCATTGAAGAGGGATTGTGAATCTCTTAGCAGTACAATCGCATCCCTGGAAGGAGGTGGGCGTGCATTTCGGGAGAGTGTTGAGGGAGTAACTCTATCTGGGCGTCCGGCCACCTTCCCAGAGTGCTGGCCAGCAGCATGTGCTGACATGTCCTCTCCCAAGAGCATGTCGAGTTGTCCTCATTGAATTACCACGCTTGGCGGCTGGGACCTTGTGTATTTATTATTCAAGAGGCACTACACTACCCCATGGCACACAGGTACTGTGTCAGCTGGGATCAGATGAGTTATTGAATTCAGAAAGTCTTCATTTTGTATTCAGCTTGCCTCTCCCTGTTCCATTTGACTGCATTCATTAGCTCTCAGGGTCTTTGAGATTTCTGGCAGGAGGCTTCCACGTGCTGGATAGTGGGTGTTCTGGCCTCTGGAGAGCAGGATGGGTACCCAGGAAAGCTGTTGTTCCACAGCCTTACTTGACATCCATTGGAGACCCTTTGGGTTTGTCTTCACTTTTCTTACATTTTATTCAATTCAGTTTATTCAATGGTTTGGGGAAGGTCTGTGGGGATTCACTGACTAGTCTCCAAGGGTCCTGGGCTGTAAAAGTAACCTTGTGACCTGGAAAACTCTGAAAAGACATTGAGGGCTCAACTGTCCCCATTCTGTAAGGCTCTAAGGCCAGCTCTCACCTGCTGAAGGGGACAGGTGACACCCCGTAGATTCCTGAATGTCTACAAAGCTGCATTTGTGCCCAGCCCCAAGGAGGGAAGTCCATTCGTGGGAAGGAAGGGAGTTGGTAGAGGAAGAGTTCCACAGTGTTGTACCTTTCCTCCCCCAACAAACAAAGTTCTCTTTACCTTTCGCCAAGTGTCTCTAGTTATTCTTACTCACTGGCCAACCTACTTCTGCAGGCTCAGGGTCGCTGGGTGCATTTCCTCCTCTGCTGTCCCAATCGCATTCCCGCTTACACCTACTTCTTACCTGACTTGTCCAATCAGGCCCTCTAATTCTCCCGTCCTCACGCACTGGGATAATAGTAGCAGTAGCTGACACTAGCAGCCAATGTAGACTGGAGTCAGCCAAACACATGCAATGCATCACATGTAAGAATGAGAGTAGAGGGATGGGCAGAGAGCAAACAGGTGTGCAAGTGTCATGTGATGTGCCCACTGCCACCACATGGGGACACACTGCACTTCCCCAGTGAGAGGAGAGGGAAGGGGAAGAGGATGTAAACAGAATTACAATACATTATGTACATATACCAACTCCCCACAAGAAATGTAATCATTACATATGGCAAGCATGTACTAATAAAAATAATGTTAGAAAGAAAAGAGCAGATACCCCCGTAGAGCTTTGTAGGCAGCAGGCACAGGACTAAGGACTGTACCAGCACCTGTTTTGACCCACAGCAACCTTAAGAGGCAGGTACTGTTACTGTTTGCATTTTATAGACGACACGGAAGCACTGAGAGTGCCTTACAACGCAAGATTAAACAACACACGATCATCTTCAGCCTCCTATCAGGTTATTAATTCCATCTCCGTAAGTCCGAGGAAGATGTGCTTTCCATCTGAAAAGACAGGCACCTCCTTCTGTCTCTCTGTCACTGAAGAATTCAGTGAAAATCATAATTAGGGGGTGCAGAAAATTGCAAATTGGCATTCTTTCTTCAAATGGGTTGTGGGGAACGCATGTGAGGGCCACACCTTAGCGGTCAGTGGCTTGAACTGAGTCAGGTTTACAGCCAGTGTGATATGAGCTGTCAGCTAGGATGTGAGCCCCTTAATCTCGAGCCTTTATTGGATAAATCAAATGGGGGCTCTTGTGAAAGCTCCTGATCAGATGTTTCTGGGGTCGTTAGAAAACTCACCCTGAGAGCCTCACAAGGCCACCAAGGCACCACGTCTGCCCGGGCCTCGTCTCTCCAAAAGAGACTCTGGGCTGGCAAGGGAAACAGGCCGAATGGCCCATGATTAGTAGGAGGCACTTTGGAGGAGGATGAGTCCATGTGGTTATTAGTGACCCCTGAGGGTGTGCACCAGAGTCCATCTTGACCTGAAGACAGCTGCTGGTGTGTCACCTTCAGGGTTTTATGGCTGGGTGCCCAGATGTTAGAGAGGGAAGCTAAAGACCTGGGGTCCCAGTGGCTTTGAAAAGAAAGAAATCATCAGTACTGTTGATGATCAGTACTGTTGATGATGGAGAGAGTACTTGGGCTATTTCATAAACAGGGATTTGCAGTTTATTTTCTCGTACTAATACTGTAGTCATCAGCCTCGTGTGCCTATTTAAACTTAATTTTAATTAAAATTGAAATTTCAGTTCCTTTGTCACATTAGCCACATTTTTGAATACCCCGTAACCACTAATGACGACAATATTGGACATAATATTTTTCACCATTACAGAAAGTTCTAGAGGTTACCAGATTCTTCTGTGTGTATGATAGCAAGCCTGCTCTTTCTTGGCTTGGTTCTGTCAATCCTTCTACTCTAAAAACTCTCCTTCATCCCTCAAACTTCCAGAGGCCTCCTGGAGACTTAGTTGCTTGAGTCACTTTTGACAAGTCCCAATTCTAATTGCTTCAATCATGTTTTTCTTCTCTGCCACCATATCTATACATGGCTCTTGAGTTGATTTTCTTTTCATTTTTCCCTGCCAGCTGAGGGCAAGTGGTATTAGCTCATTCTAGACCAGTCATCTTTCAGGTGTCTGTAGAATAGACATAATTCAAGTCAGGATGGACAAGTCAGAATTCAGAGGTCAGGCTTCAAACCTCTCCATGAAAAACCAGCTGATCTTTATATTAACTCTCGGGTGTCACTGCTCATGTGAGGAAAGATGAAATTGCAAAGTATGTTTAGAATTTGTTTCAACATCCTGTGTAAGTCTGTGCCACAGCAGCTACACTGCTCAGAAGGCCCTGGGACTGCGGGGACTATCTGGGTAAGTCGTGATGTAGGAGCAACTCAGACTTACTCAAGAAACCTCGAGTTGAAGACAGGACACTCTGTTTCATTCTTGCAGTCGCACAGCTGTGAGAATCTACAAAGCAGAGAACATGCCAGGGAGATTTTTGAGGATGCCATTTTCCTTTTGGGTAGCCTGTGGGTCCTTGGATCATCCTGGAGGGAGGGAGTGTGTGTGTGTGTGTGTGTGTGTGTGTGTGTGTGTGTTTAGACAGCTTGGGGAATTGGACTTCACGAACCGTTTTTCATTTGGGAAAGAAAAACTATCATTGGCAATATTGCCTTGAGTGTTTGGAACCTGACACCAGCCCAGTTTTCCTGCTCTGCACCCCCAAGTCACTCCACACAGTTTGCTGACACCCGGTCTTATTACTGAGGTGACTCTTACCCCAATGCCACCTCCTTTTCCCAAACAAACCCCCCTTGGCTCCAAGGTCAGAACCCGGGACAGCTTTTCACCCAGCCACCATATGGTGTTTGCTTTAGCATAGATCCACAAACGATGTGTTATTACAGTGGAGGTGCAGAAAATTACATGACAAAACCGGGTTTGTTTCCCCCACCAGAAACCCGAGGCTGACATAGTGCAGTATTCCTTCCAGCCTGACTCACAGGACAAACGAGGGGTTGGGGGGTGTCCCCCAGAATTAGACAGCACTCACCAGGGACCAAAAGGGCAACAGTAACAAGAAAGCCAACAGCATTATGCGGGTAACTAGTGGCTGGACTATGGTTTATTTTCTGACTGCTTTGTTAAGTTAGGTTTTCTCTGTGTGTGTCTCTGGTTTATTTCTGTCCCTCTCTGTCCCCCACCAACCCACCCCAGTAGATTGTAAACTGACTATAGTGTAGATGCCGTGGTGAGCCAAGGATCACTGGTTGGATTTCACAGAGGAACAGGAATGGGTGCTAGGTTACTGCCGGGGTATTTTGCAAAATCTTAATACCCACCCAGTCAGTGGATTCTGTAGCATTTTGGTTGAATGATGATGTCCTAAGGATTGGGCGGGGTAGCAGTGCCTGAAAGGAAATGATCAGGAGGTAGGTTTCATTGAAGAAGGCCAGTGTGGGGTCTCGTGTTCCTCTTTTCCCCATCACAGCTCCTAGGTGGAGGGGAGGGGTGAGTCTGATTTCTACCTCACTTTCCTCAGTGGTAAAAAAATAATGTGCAACCACACAGCTGGGTAGGGGACCCTGAAGACTCTGTTCTTCTCTCTGTAACAGAGTCTGCTCTGCAGTCTCTGGAACCTTCCACTGTGTGGATTTGTTCCTTTGATTTCCCATCACCAGGCTCAGGCAGGCCTGTCGCTTCCGGCGTGGAGATCCGTGTTTGGGTGAAGGGCATATCACAAAACTAGTCTGGGAGCTTAGAGAAAGCCAAAGTGATGAATCCATTTGAGTTCATCTGTGAGCTTCCGTTTTTCATATTTGTAAATGAGGTATATTTTATCTTCCTTGCTCACATGAATGGTTTGGCCCAGACTGAAATTCTCTGTACAAAATAGGATTTCTCTACATGCTGTCCAGTGTGCCAGCCACATGTAGCTACGGAACCATAGTAGAATAAACATGCAAACCTGGTTTCTAATAATCACTGGCCTTCTTTTAAGTACCCCATAGCTGCCCCTGGGGAGTAGCCAGTATTGAACACGCTGTTGTGTGAGGTGTAAGATCATAGGTGGCAGTAGACGCCCCTCTTCATTCTGGGTCAGGAGAATGGGAATGGATGGTCACTAGAAGCTTCTCCCTGGGAGAGGGCGTTGGATTCTAAGCGTGATCAATTCCCACCATAAGACTCGGGCAGGTTACCTCTCCCTTCTGATCTTCACCTTCCCTGCAGGGTCACTGTGAAGATTCAGTGAGAGGCTCGTTGGCTCCAAACCTGGTGCTTAATAATTACTTAAATTACTCATTAGGCCATGGAAGCTGTGACATACTAAATTGCGGGTACGGTTGTCACTGCCACTGCTACCATTCAAGAAATTGCAAATGGACAGAGAACATACCTTTATGGTCCACCTGAGGAAGGACCAGTGAGCCTCACTGCGAGAGGATTAGAGGAACTGGTAGAGGAGGACAGGATGTTTTAAACCCAAGGAAATGATGGCCACGTAAAGCAGTTGTTGTAAGCACCCTGAGTACCAAAGAGCCCTTCACTGGGAGCGGAAGGATTTCACTCCCTTCCAGCGGGTGGTGGAGGAGGGGGGTGCTGTTCCCAGGCAGGAAGACGCTGTGGTAATCACAGGATTTTTGCTTCCTCTGTGGCTCCCCTGTGAGCGCCCTGCACACAGGAATTTAATAATAAGCAGGGCAGCCTTGTCTGCCTGCACTAGGGCAGGGGCCGGAGAACTTGCCGGCCCACAAGCTGCGTTTCCAGCTGCTCAGGGGGGTGAAGAAGTCCAGGGCTGTGTCTCCTCGCCTAGTGGGGCCTCGTGTGATGATGACAGGTGGCCTAGGTGCTGGCGATGAGGTGGGAGAAAGCATCCAAGCGTGCAAGGCCTGGAACTTGCAGCTTAGCAGCAGGAAGGCTTGCTGTGGTCTGGAAGAATGCAGAGGAGAGAATTCAGACTGGGTCTTTCCTTCTGAGGGGCAGGGGGACCAACTGGAGTGGGCGAAGGGAGCTCAGACCAACCCAACTAAGAAGTTTTCCTCTGGCGGCAGCTGTTGATGGAGCTCCCTTTCCCATGGCTGAGGAATGGGGCCCATCCCTGAGCTAAGCATGGGCCCCGTGACAGCCGCTTGGTCAGGGCAGCAGAAGACCTGGTCACCTGTGGCTTCCTGAAGGTCATTCAGTCTCTTCAGCCCAGTAGGTTGTTTCACTGGCTCCTGCACAAGGTTAGGGAGGACGCTTGGGGTTACAAATTAAGGAACAATTTTGAGTGTGAGGTGGAAATGGACAAGGAGAGGATTATTAAAAGCAGAAGAAGCCTGAGGAGGGGAAAGCTTCTGAGCCTCAGAAAGGCACAGATCAGGGCTGGGGGGATATTCCTCCAACCTCCATTCTCACCCTCGCCTCTCCTTCCAGCCTTTATGCCCCGTGTTCCCCCTCTGTTCTCTCTTTGCAAACGGGACGGGTCAGGGCCTGGAGGATGCAGCATGGGAGGCACACATACACAGGTTAGGAATCCAGTCAGGCTCAGGCTCCGTGGCCTGAAGGGCGCTGGGGTCATGCTCCCTGGGTGGCACCCACTGGGTGAGACCAAGGAGGACTGGTTACACAGTGGTCATTTTGAGTGACCCAGGCACTGCTGAATGTCCTCGCACACCCCTAAAGGGAAGTCAGCCCAGTCAGGGGTAGCGATGTGGCTGCTTCCAGGAGTGGACCAGCAGAAGAGGGTGGGTGGGGTGCGAGGGTCCAGGAAGGGGCCCTGTGACTCCCTCCCGGTAGTCTCAGCCACTGCTCTTCTGGGTTGGCGGCAGGCCCAGCTCTGGTGTGGGGACCATGACGTTATTGGTGGCTTTCCTTTCAGCTTTCCTCTCCGAGCCCTGAAGCCTGAGCTCAGAGACTCTGGCTGGGATTGAGTCTCCTGAATGTAGCCTGTTCCCTTGTGGCCAGAGGGGAGTTGTGACCTCTTAGACCCCTGAGTGCCCCCACATGGCACCCTGTGAGCGGTCAGGAGGGGATGGGCAAGGGTACTCCCCCTCCGCTGGCTCCTGAGCTCCCTGGAGCACAAGCAGAACCACAGCAAGCAGGCGGAATTCCGTTTCTCCCCACCTCCTAGTGCCTGTTGTTGCTCAGTCTGCAGGGCATCGCTTCTCATATCGCTCTGCAGCTGCTTCATGAGCTGTTGGGTCCCCAACCCTTTTGCTGTGATTCTCCAGTTGGAGAACATAGTAGCCAATTTGTATTCCACCGCATTCCAGAAAAGAACATCTTACATAGAAGTATGTAATACAATGAGATAAAAGCCAGTAAAGATTTCATTTATCCTTTCAGCCCCCACCAAGTACACACTAACACCTCCAGTCCTGGGGATTAACCTCAAGGCCTTTACACAGATCGGCAACCCCAATCTCTTTTTTTTGGAACCCAGGACCTTCGCACTGAGCTATATCCCCAGCCCTTCTTAAAAATTTGAAATAAGTTCTAAGTTTTCCAGGCTGGGCTAGAACTTGTGATCCTCCTGCCTCAGCCTCCCAGAGCTCTGGAATTACAAGCACATGCCCTCCCACCCAGCTGGGTAAACCCCTTCCATCTTTGTGAGCGTGCCCAGCTTTCCCCAGTGTACAGTGGTGACCAAGGGGAAGGAGGAGGGCAGGTGAAGCCGGCCTTCCAGTGTTCCTCGGCTAGTGGGGTGTTTCCAGCTGTGTCTCTGTGCCGCCTCCCTCCTGCGGTGAGCTCTGCTGGCGGGGCAGGCCGCAGAGCTGAGCAAACCCCTCAGGCACACGGAGACAGGAGTCATGGTGCCCGTGATGCCCTCCTAAGTCAAGGCTCAGCCATGCCCACGCCTGGCTGCGCTGTTTTGGTTTGGGTCCCCCTAGAAGGAGGAAAGAGTGAGTCACCCTTCACACCTCTGAGAGCCTCCTCTTCCCATCTTCCCTCTGCAACAGCCAGGCTGCTCTGAAGCTGGGGTACAGAGGATCCATTTCCCCACGCTGTCTACCAGCTCTGTGGGTGTAGGCTTGGGGAAAAGACTAAGAACACAGGTCTGATGCGAGACAGCCCTGGGTATAATTCTGTTCTGCTTTTAACTACCTATGTCACCTTAGGCAGGCTGCTTAACTCTCTGAACCTGACTGTTCTCATCTGCAAAATGGGGATGATTCTGTCTCCCTCCTCGTGTCATCTTGAGGGCTAAGTGGGCAGCAGTTTGCCAAGTTGCTCCCCCTGCACAGGAAGATCTCAGCTGCAGCTGGACTGAGAGAAGCAGAGGACATGGATAAAGCAGAACAGAGCTCGGGGTTAGCACTGTCCTCTCAGGGAATCCAAGCCAAGGCTCCTGGGCCTGAGGGCTGGAATAAAGGAGCCTCTTTCTGCCTCAGCTTTTGACATTCCGTATGCATCACTCTTATAGAGCTGGCAGAAAGCTGATCCTAGAGGCTGTTGGAGAAATTGTTTCCACTGGCCAAAGCCCTCTCATTTTGTGCCCATAAATTCCACTTTTCCCTCACAAGAAACGGAACTATTTTAGCAAGGCGGGAAGAGACTCGGGCTTCCCATGTAGCTTTTACTGCATTCAGCAAACACTGCCTGCCTGCTCATCGTGGGCTGGACCTCGCTGTGGGTGCCAGGGATGGTTCCCACCTTGTAGAGCTTGCAGTGGGGCTGATAGACTCGAAAGATCCTGCATGAGACCTGGAAAAGAGCATCCTCTTGCTGAATCTCGATGGCTCCTTATTGCCACAGACAAGACACAGGGTTCTCACCACTGCTGTTCGTCGGCCTCCACTTCCCTGCCTTGTGAGTGCCCAGCTCCCTGCATCCCTGTTCTTCCTGTTCTGACCGGCTTGTGATTTTCTGTCCTCCTTGGGGTCCCTACTCCTGTCTCTGTGCCTGCATTTCCCAGTTCAAGTTGTCACCAAGTCACAGCTCCCTGGGCAACATCAGGGGCAATTCTGCCAGAGCTACGAGGAGGTCTCACACTGCCCGTGAGCTGTGTGCAGGCTGTGCTGCAGCCCTCCCAGGGTTGTGCAGTGACTACAGGCTGACTGATGGCAGATGTGCCATTTGGAGGCCCGGCCAAGCCCTACCCTGAGCCAGGCCCAAGCTAGATCCCGAGGCCACCAAGACACCACGTTATCAAGGAGATGCCGTGGCTAGCAGGAGTAGAGGTGCTCTGGGATGCTGAAGTGGTCCGCTTACTGCATCAGGAGGGGACAGCAAGAATCCAGGGTCCCAATCAGCTCACTGTCCTCCCAGTGCCATGCAGAGGAAGGCTGCTGTTGGATGCACATCACCAGGAACTGGCAGCAAAGGCTGACCATGAATGACAGACACGGGCCTCCTCCTGCCCTGGTTTACCACACCTGCAGTTGAGAACAGCATGGTGGCCGTGGACCCCTGAGGACAGCTTTGGAGGCGAGCTGGTGGCCTCTCGGCCTTCTGGTGTTCAGGGTAGAGGAAGCGGCCCACCACTGCGGAGAGGGGTCCAGATGTGTCCAGGTGTCTGAGGAGCCATAGGAAGACGCAATGCTGGTGTCCGAACAGGGCATCCCCCTAAGTCATGTGCTTCTCCCCAGCCTTATCAGGATCAGAGAGGGACAGACAACACAAGGAAGCCATGACCCCCAGAGATGAAATGCTGTCTCTGCACCTCAGTCTGCTGAGTGCTAGGCCTCAGGTCTGCTGGGAGTGCAATTCCAGTGGCTGCGTGCCAGCCCTGGGTGGGTATGGGAAAAGCCAAAGACTCCAGACCCTCTGCCCAAGGAAAAGCTGGTTCGAGGTGGCTGCACTGGCCCCTCGGCTCTATCTAAGAAGTAAGGTGGGAACAGACACTCACCTGGAGAGGGAGCAGGGCTAGGTGTGACCTTGGGAAATTTCAGTGTCAGTCTTTTGGTATATGACATAGAGGCCTGTTCACCACCATCATAGCAGCAAGAGCGGACATTTATTGAGAACCAGTATTCCACATCCTAAGTTGTTTCATATAAATTTATTCATTTAATATTGACATCTATAATTTTTATTTTTTGGTGTCTTAAGACAGGATCTCACCATATAATTCAAGTTGAACTTGATCTTATTATGTACCCCAGGCTTTTGGTGATCCTCTTGCCTCAGCCTCCTGGGTGCAGACATGCACCAGCACACCTAGCTATCATTGACAATCTATTATAGAATAGATTCAAGTATCCCAGTTTTATAGATGAAGTTGAGAGGCCTGAAGAGCCTAAGCCAAGTCCCACAGTGGGTAAAGTGGTGGTGAACGTCTAGAGAACAACCCAGGCTGTTTGGTCAGCTTTCAGGTGCAAGAACAAATGCCTGATATAAGCCACTTAAAGTGGGAAAGGTTGTTACGGCTCACGGTTTCGGTCCATGGTCAGCTGATTCCTTTGCTGTGGGCCAGAGGACATCATAGCAGAAGGGGTGTAGAAGAAAGCTGTTTGCCTCCTGGCAGCCTAGAAGCAAAGAATGGGAAAGAGCCAGAAAGGAAGAGGCAGAGTCAAGGTACAGCCTGCAAGCTCGGGGCTCCATGACCCACTCTCTTCAACTGGTCCCCACATCCTATATCCATCACCTGCCAAAAATACCACCAGATTATGATCCCATCCATGGGTTCAGCCACTGAAGTTACAACCATCACGAGACAATCACCTCAAAAGCCAGTCGGCTGGCAGCCAAGCTGGCGACACCATGAACTTTGTGGGGAAGGAACATTTTAGTAACAAGCAAATCAGGAACTGACCGTAAGCCCAGCCCTTTTCCACCGCAGTGATGAGTAAAGGAAATTAAACACAGTGATCTACATGAAAGGCTTAACACAGGCTCGAAGTTCATGCTCGGTCTAACCCTCTCCCCTGAGTGCACTGTCATCCTGTGTTTTGTGCTAAGGGCCCAGCTGCAGATTATTCTAGTCACACGCTAAAAATGTGCAGGGCTTTCAGTCTCTTTGTGCTGCCAGTGAAACTGCTGCTTATCTGCCTTTGCCACCCCCAGCCGACCTGAGTCTGCTTCCGTTTCCACTTTGAGTTTTTGAAGGTCAGGGGAGTCCTGATAGATCACCCACTTATCTCCTGAATGTTTGAGAGCTGTTTATTCACCTAACTCCTGGAAGGGATTTTAAAAATATACAAGAGAAAGAGCCACCCTTCGTGGGCAGCAAGGGTACCTCTGGAAGTCAGAGTCCCTTTCCCAGGAGCAGGTGACTCAGAGGGACGCACATTCCCTGCTGGTGGCTGCTGGAAGAGTAACTTTTGTCTTTATCTCTGAAACTCCAAGCCAGTGCAGGGCCTGACCTGGGAGAGAGGTGAAAGAAACAGGTGGTTGGTGAATTTCAGCAGTGGGGCCAGCTCGAAATGCTGGACTTAAGAGCCAAAGCTTGACCCTCCATCCTTTCTCCAGACACCTCCTGTGTCTTCTAGAGCACAGAGGACCTAGGCCACGGCCAGGTGGGGGTTTCCAGGACGGTTCTTATAAGCCTGGGAAATGCCCTGCGCTGAGTCACCACCATGACACCTGGAGTTGGGGTGTGTCTTTGCAGAGAGAACCCTCTCTGGGTGTCTCAGGGCTGGCTTCTGGTGAGCCCAAAGGCTCCAAACTTTCCCCCATCAAACGCCCAGTCTGTGCCAAGCATTTTCTGTAAATGATCTCACTGAATCTGCATAGATGCCTCAGATTGCTGTTTCCATTTTCAGAGACAGTGAATCTGTAAATTAGGGGTAAGCCCGGGACCTTGCTGTGGATTAAAGGAGGTGCTGAATGGATGCCGGAAGGGTACTTACACATAGCCAGAGCTCCTTAGAGGTCAGTGACTTCCTCTGTTAGCAGGGAAGGAGGATCCCTGATGAGGAATGTGGGGTTTAGGATCCTGTACTCCTCGAGGTCATGAGGCTAGACCTCAGAGTCCGTCCTTGGCTGAAGCAGGGTTTGATATTTGATAATTTGATGTTTGATAAACCTTTTGTTTCCCTCCTCCCAGATCAGTGTGGAGATACCAGTTGCCCCCAGGACCCCACATCATGCATCTTAGGTGAGAAAGCACTTTGAATGCTGGAAAGCTCTGCCACTGAGCCATGTGTCACCTATCCCCTGTCCCCTGGTCAGGCTCCTGAGGCCAGTGAGCTGGACTGCAGAGGGCAGCGGCGGCCAGTCTGAGAAACCTCAGTCCTCCACTTAGCTGTGACTGGGCAAGTGGCCTGACCTCTCTAGCTTTCGTTCCCTCTTCTAGAAAACAAAGACATTGTGCCCAAAGATTTTGAGGATTAAGTGAAACCACACACACATAGACCACATGGATCTAGATAAATCGGGGTCCCGTAGACTTCAGCCCATGGTGATTCGCTAGATGTGTCATACACCCAGTCATTCCCCCACCACACACAGACACAAAAGCCCCTATTCCCTCAGGACACCAGTATGATTCCCCCTCTCAGTCAGTGCAGTTATGTCTGTTAAAGAACTCTCATGCCAGGGATGGTGGTGCACACCCATAATCCCAGTACTCTGGGAGGCTGAGGCAGGAGGATCAATAGTTTGATCCCAGCCTAGCAATTTAGGAAGACTGTGTCTAAAAAAAAAATGGGGGAGCTGGAGATGTAGCTCTCCCCAAAAGGAAAGGCCACACCCAGCAGTCGCTGCAGCTCACTGAACCTCGTGGGCAGAGCACAGTGAGGATGACATCATCTGTCACCCATCACCGGCCTCAATATGGTTACCACTCCTGCATGTCACTGCTTTTTGCTGAGTACCTGATAGCCAGCATCTCATGTAAGGATCAGGCCCCAGAGTTCCAGGCATCAAAGAGCAGCCAGAGTGTCCCACAGCAGGAAGGGACTGTCCTCTTGACCCCTCAGTCTCTCTGCTCTCCTGGTTCAGCACCAGGGCCTTCAGTCAGGAGGGCGTGGACAGCCGTGAGTCAGAATGACACCAGTACTTCACAGAGCTGTATTGCAAGCAAGAGTCAGGGGACCTCATCTGTATGTGAATGAGTCCTGAATTTATTTTAAACACAGAGTCTCCCTCTGTAGCCTGGGCTGGCCTTGAACTCACGGTGATCCTCCTGCCTCAGCCTCCTGAGTACAGGGATTACAGGTGTACACCACAATAGCTGGGCTGATCTTGTTTGTAAAAGGCAGAAGCCCACTTGGGTAGAGCTGTCGTGAGCCCTGGGAGGGAGAGGACCAGGAGTGAAGCTACCATAAACAGAGACCCTGTGGAGCGATTTCCCATGGAGGGATGGGGCACTTCCTCACTGTTCTGCCGCTTTCATTAGCTGAAACCAGCAGACGCTGGGGCGCAAGATCAGCCTATGGACCTCTCACGACACCTCCGCAGAGCTCAGCCCTTCCCAGCAGGCTTTCTGGGGCTGTGGCCTGTTTCTGTAAACTCAGCCTTAGATCCTGAAAGTGTGATGATGAAGGGAGAATAACGTTGATGTTAGAATACAAGACAATCAAATTTTCATTCTATCTAAAGATGAACCACAAGCGCAACATCTTTTGAAAGGAACTGAAATTACTGACATGGGAGCTCTGCAGGTAGGAGACAGGACTGCTGGGTATTGTAATCCCAAATACTGTGTACAGTCAACTAAGTATCTTAATCTCTTTTCCAGTTTTCCTCACAATCCAAAAGGTTATATTTGTAATCCCACTGAGACATTACTGGAATCCCAGCAAGTTAATTCCAATTTATCACCTCCAATGCAACCCACGGCAAGAGTAAAGACACCAAGACATATTCCAAGTTAAGGGCAGCCAAGGGGTCCTAAATCCAATCCCTGTGAGGATTCACGGACAAAGGCCTTGATCCTAGGCCTCTTCCAGAATGTATTATCTTGTGAAGGAGCAGGGTGGCTCAGGGATGAGTGACAGGATGGTGAGAATTACATGAGTAACTTGAGCTGGCTGGCCAGGTGAAGGAGAAAAGCATCTCTGCAAATGCAGAGATAAGGATATGCAGAAGGATCAGTTTGCATAATCCAATTAAGGTAGCAACTGAATTGTTTTAGGAGGCTGTCGCTTTGGTTTCTGATGTGTAAACTTTTGTGCCCTGGGGAGTCACAGCCTCTTTACCTTGAGGCTCATGCCCAGTTGACATTTCTGGAGCTGACTGGCTCTACCATCCTACTATGCTCATATCTTTGACAGAGAACACTATGCGAGGAAACAGGACACTGTCTGATGGCTTTAGAGATTATACACCAGTGCCTAAGCTAGCCTTATTTGTAATGCTTAGAGCCAATTGAAGAGAGAAGCACATACCATAGCCAGCTCTCTACACATCAGTATAAGGAAATAAGTTTCCATATAATCAAAGTTGCAACAATTGTTTTGCATTCAAGGGAAGTCACTGGAGTTGTCTC
Source organism: Dolichotis patagonum (assembly GCA_004027295.1). Classification (NCBI taxonomy): domain Eukaryota; kingdom Metazoa; phylum Chordata; class Mammalia; order Rodentia; family Caviidae; genus Dolichotis; species Dolichotis patagonum. Next base: position 56,622 of record PVJX010004002.1, read on the forward strand.
CCACACTGGGTTGTGTCTTTCTCACACCTGGACCCCCAGGAGAGTGTCCTGTGTGCCATGTCCTTCCAACACCTCCTGGCTTTCATCTCCTTGCCCCTCCATGACAGCAGGGACATTGTCAGGCTAGGAATCCAGAGGATGAAGTAGGACCCTCGGACAGTCCCTGAGGGAAGCCCCCTCCTCTCTCAGCATGTGCCCAGCCTTCCAGATGCATGCAGGAACATTGAATTACACCCCTCCTGGCCCAGGACTTTATTATTAGAAAGCGCTGGTGCTTGGCTTTCCTAGTGAAGACAGGTGCAGTATCCTCTGTGGGCACCAGGGCAACACTGAAGGAAGCCAAGCCCACCGAGGCCCCAGGGCCACTGGGTGAGATCATACCCTGATCCTCAGCAATGCCCTTCAATTGTCACCTTGGCCTTGAAACTGCTCCTGCCGGCAGCTCAGCCCTACTTCTGACAAATGGAATCACGTTATCACATGGAAGAGTGTCCAAAAGTAAGAAGGTGTCCTTTGTGAGCTCTCCTGCCTTTGAGCTTTAAGGCTGGGGGCATGTACACACATGACCTGTTTGTTTTCATTCATTCCCCAAAGCCCAGGGGAAAAAACTAGCTGTAATGAATAGTGATTGGGGTTATGATTTTTGTACAGACTGTCAAATCTTGTGTCTGTTCACTGTCTTTGGTGGTGAGGAAATTAATAGCACTGAGTATGTGGGGCCTCTTGGCTCTGCCATATAAATATGCATGTTATATATATATGAATGAAGTGCCTTTGGAGGCAGGTACCTTGTTCTCTGGGAAAATGATCCATTTGGACTGGAGAGGCTCCAGCAGTAGGGCACCAGTGGGTCCTTGTCAGGAGGTGAGGGAGGGGCAGTGAAGGGGTAGAGTGACAGCTTCGGAGCCTCAAATCTCAGTTCCAGCCTCAGGAGCCTTGTTGGTGAGGATCTGCCTTGTATGACAGTGCAAGTCAGAGAGTCCTAGAAAAGGGAGTCGTTCTTTGTTGGCAGGAAGTCCAGTGGGGCAGGTAGGGTAGAAAAAAAGCAGAGGTGTAAATAAGTCTACATTGGCTCCGTCTCTACACTGCATTTGTAGGCAAAAGACAGGAGAGGGTCCACTCCAGACCCTCCAGAGCCCTGTTCACCTTCCCCCCTTGCCAGGTGGATGCCTGGGCATCCATTTTCCACACACAGCCCTGTTCGACATGGTGCCTCCAGTCCATCAGGGACACAGATCCCAGACGTCACAGAGAGAATGCAATGAGAGATGGGACCAATGTAGTCCTGAAAGGACAGTGCTTATGTTCCAGCTCCGCCCACCTCCTAGCTTCAGGTCCATCACTTATTGAGAATGCAGCCTCCTTTCGAGGACTACTGCAAGACTTAGTGGGATTGTGTGTGTTTAGTGCTTGGCATACCATGGGCCTCAGCACCTGCACAAATGCATATGAAAATGGTCTCATGGAAAATCTCCGTTCATTCAACAAGTATTTCTTGAGCACCTACTGTATCTCAGGCACTGCTGTAGGTGCTAAGTATATAGCAATGAGTAAGACAGACAGAAGCCCCGTCTTCATGGAGATTCTGTAGCATTTGGGGGGACAGACAATAACTAAGTAGAATGCATGGCATATTTGATGGTATTAGTGTTCTACAGAAGAATAATGCAGGAAATGTGAATAGGGAGAGTCAGAAGCAAACAGTGCAGACTAGGGAAGCCCTCCCTGGAAAAGTGGCCTTGGGAAGGCATGCAGATATGTGAGTGAAGGAGCCAAGCAGGAAAAGAAGCAGCAAGTTCAAAGCCGCATGGCTTCACATGCTTGAGAAGCACAAGGACACTGGTGTAGTACAGCCATAGACAGGGCTGGACGGCGGAGGATACAGGGCTTTAGGGTCAGTGTTAAGACTTTTTGACTCAAAATGTGGCTTGGGCTGGAGGGGCAGCATAAAAGGATTTTGGAGAGAAGAGTGGCAGGTCAGATTTAGCTTCTCGGCTTTAGCAGGTTTGAATAGTCCTCCTCACTGAGGGTGAATTCCCAAAGCGGAAGTAGGAGCATCCTCAAGGTTATAATAGGAAGCCAGGGAAGCCGATGGTGCTGGGGCCAAGTGGTATCAGGGGAGGGCTGACACCTATTTCTAGTGGAAGCAGGCTGCTCTGTTCCATCCTGACTTGGCTTCGCAGGAAGGAAGAGGAAGTCGTGTGACCAAGGTGCCCTGACCCTTGGGGACCCTGACCCCGACTTTCAGAAATACAGGTAGGCTGAGCCTGGTATGGCCGTGTGGTGGTTCCAGGATTTCACTCCTTTGGCTCCAGACTTTTTTTCTCTGTGGCTCTCTCGGATCTTCACTGTTGTTTATGCTGTGTCCCAGGCCTCACTCCAGTAATGCAGAGAAGAGAAGGAAGATCTCACATTGTCTCTCGAAGTCTATCTTAGCTTCCTTGTCACAGCACTGAACACTCACTTTATCCCTTAGCGCAGCTAAACTTCGTAACCGTCACAGCTATGTTTCATGGCTGTAGACGCTGTGAGCTTTATTTTAAAGACAGGAAAACCTCAACACATACAGGCACGCATGCGTACACACGCACGTGGATTCAGTAACTTGTCCAGGATGGTCCAGAGGTGGATAGTTTGTCCCCAACGCTGTTGTTTTGGCCCACAATTCCATAAAGTATTTCTTCCTTCATGCAAGTTAAATGACTTCGATGTTTTGTTTTGTTGAGTCAGGTTCTCACTGCACAGTTTAGGCTGGACTTAAACTCACTATGTAGCCCAGGCTGGCCTTGGACTCTTGGCAGTCCTCCTGCCTCGGTCTCTCAAGTGCTGGGATTACAAGCATGTGCCACCACACCTGGTAATTTTGACTCTAGATTTGAGGATCACAAAGGAAAGAATGTCATTTCTGCTACAGATTATACCTTTCAATAGCTGCACCAAATATTTACAAAATCACCTGAATATTCAAAATTCCACTGGACGTTTACATGTGGTCAGAATCCCTGAGGACTCCCACACCTGGGACACAGAAGGCTGGCCAGAAAGATCAGGGCCCAGGGAGGTGCTATTCCATCCAGGAGGAAGCTTCACAGCTGATACAGATGTGTTTCTCTCTCTTCTCTGCTCTTTGCCTCCTTATTCTCCTCCCTCCCCCTTGGCCTGAGTGATAGGCCTGATGCCTCCCATACATAGGAATCTCAGTCACTTCTGGTGCCCCTGGAGATCCCAGCCTGACCTTGGGCCCTGTGGCCTCCTGTAATATATCAGCAAACCAGGGAGCAGAGCAGGGAAGGGATTAAAGAAGAGCAGGTCCTTCAGGCTGCCAGCTCCCTATAATCTGCTGCTTAGAGTGCTGTGGGTAGAGACCTCTGGAGCCACCAGGTCCTTACCCTGCCCTAGAAATAAGATCTCTTATCAGAGATGCACCAGCTCACACCAGGAAGAATTTTCCTTTAAAAAAAAAAGAAGAGGTACATCGAATTCTGTATTTTCTGCCCTTCACACAAGGCCAGAGATAGAAGATAAATGTGATGTCTGTAAATGTCTCCAAAGCAAAAGAAGAAATTTTCCTTTGGCAGCTTTTTTTCTTTTTCTTTTTTTTTTTTTTGAATTTCCAATGAGCAGACTGTTCCCAGTGACCCCTCCTTTCAAGGAGAAAAAGCTCTTTATTTTGATTATTTTTCTTCATCTTGTTTCTTTTCTCCATTTTAATCTTCCTCTCCTAATTAGAATCTCCAGGGACTTCTACCAGCCTCTTCCCCCTCTTCCTTGCAGAGGTGTCCCCGTGGGCACCCTGGGCCCTGGCTGCAGGGTGGCGGGACTGTTCGTGTTCTCACCTCAGCGTTCTTCATCCAGGGCTTTGCTACCTGGAAGGCTGTTTTCCAGGAGAGCAGCTGGCCTGCCCAGCCTTATCTCCTCACCCAGGGCACAAGGACAGTACAGTCAGCCAACACCGCCCTCCTGCCGCTAATTAGCACTTTCCACTGGACAAGCCGACCTGGATCAGGGAAACACAGCAAATGGCAATTAGAGATGGGCTGTGGGGCTGCTCCTGAGGGTGGTGTGGCAGGACCCCTGGCTCGAGGCTTTGAAGCAAGGGGATCCCCGCTCAGCATCCTGGATGGCTCCATGGGTAAATCTTCTTAGGAAGATGGCTCCCAGGCACCAGTTCCTTTTGATCTTCCCCTCTCCCATCCCCTCTCTGCAGGGCTCAGGGAACAAAGGCTCATTCATTAAGTATTTGGGATGTGGCACTTTAGGAGTGGATTCAGGATCCTCAGCCTCTCTCATGACAGTGATAATAAGGAAGGCTCATTTATTGGACTCTTGCTTTGTGCCCGGCATTGAGGTCTTTGTTCTTTGTGATTTGAGCATAACTATTAGAGAAAAGAAACCATTTCCCTTTTATAGATGAAGGAACTGAGATCCAAAAGTTAAGTAACTCACCTTGGGGCAGGCTCAGACGATTGGCTGGTGGCATTCATTCAGCTGCAGAAGGTATTTATTGAGCATCTACAGTGTGCTCAATTGTTCAGGCAATCCCTGCCATAGGGGGCTTGCATTTGCAGTGGGGGTAAGGGATGCCAGACACTGAATGGATAAGCAATAGACATAGCAGTCTTGGTATAAGCCCTTTGATGGAAGTTAACAGAGCCCTGCTGCATGGCGGATCAGAGATTCCCAGCCTCTGAGACTGGCAGGAGCGGAAAACATTGCCCTGTAACCCAGTGGGCAGTTACCCGAGTGTCCACAAGGCCCGGTAGCCATGCATTTCCATTAGAAAAAGATTCTGTGTGAAGCACCTGTCCAAGTTCCAGGGAGGTGGCCCCTGAGCTGGCATTTGATATGTTCCCACCATGCTGGATTGTGGGACACAGCAGGAAATCCGGCTGTCCTCTGAGGGGTGGAGCCAGCCCTGCTGCCACCCCTGTCCAGCCACACCCTGGACAAGAGCCTCGTTATCAGTGAAAGTGAGGCAGGAATCTCCCCACTGGGGAAGTCCAGGGTAATTTACCACTGCTCTGAGGTTCTGGTTACAGCCTCTGCGCCCTGCTGGCTGTCAGGGAGGGGAACCGAACAGTTCTCAGTATCAGCTGTTCTGGCTTCCCACTTGAGGTGGAAGCCCCCTCCCTCCCTCTGCCTCTGTGAGTCAGCAGTCAGCTGGCCCTGCCAAGGTGTCCACAAATAGCTCCTCAGCATGATCTCAGCTAAAGTCAGGAGTGACTCACACGGGAGCTTTGAGCACCTCCTCCTCTTCCGGGGAGATGCACCTAGCTCTGCCCCCACCTGAGCAGGCAGGAGACAAAAAGGGGAAAATCCCAGATGGAACCACAGAGAGTTTCAGAAACCAGGGGAAGGGTTGCCCAATCTGTACTGAGGCTTTGGGTGGGAATTTATGGGGAAGGGCTGGAAGATGCTAAGCCAATTGTCAAATCAACTTTAGGTGGATGCCATGGAAGGCCCTGTGGCCCCCACCTGACTTTCCTTGCCCACCCCTGCCCTGGGTACCATTGTTGAGCCATCCTGTGTCCCAGGCACTGCCATAGGCTCTCACAGGTATTAGGTGAGAGGTATCATTGGTCCATTGTCCCACTGAAAGGCCCAAGGTTCATGCAAGGTCTTTAGTGACTAAGGCATTCCAACCCCAGCGTGACTTTCAGGTTCTTCACTGATCTCTGATGCTCTTAGCGTGGCTTGGGACCTCACTAGCTTCAAGATGCTGGATGGTGGCATGAGTGTGACTGCTGGAGTGGACCATGGTGTCCCCAAGTGCACTGGGTACTGTTCTCCTTTAAGAGATCAGAATGACCACCAGAAGGAGAGGCAAAGGCAGGTGTGTACGTGTAGGTGTGTGCACTGCGTTTGTTGGGAGTGTGTCTTTCTCGCCATGCTCAGCTGGAATGTGGGTCTGACCAGAGGCTCAGCTGCTGAGCATCAAATGTCACCAAGCTTTGGACAGAAAAAATGTGGAACTGTCCAGAGTAGCAGGTGTGTTGCAGGCTAGTAGATCTGATACTGGTAGCAATGACCTTCAAAGAGATTTAAAGGAATAAGAAAATGATTTTTGGTGAAATAAGCAAGACAAAGATACTTGTCCCCAAGGGAGTGGGATTATGGGTGATTTTTTTTCCCCTCTGTCTTGCACTTGACTATATTTTCTGCAGTCATGACAAAGGTAATTTAATAAGGCCCTGCAAGAGGTCGGCTTAATTTTGTAGACTGATTTCTTGTTAATGTGCTTTCATTTTATCTTTCCATGTCCTTTGCACTGGCACTTCTTTTAACAAAGATAGTTCTAGCATAGTTGTCATTGCCAATGGGGTGACAGAGAATAAATAATTTTCTTAAACGATCATGTGATGAGACACTACTTCATTAGGAATGCTGTAACTGAAAAGACAGATGAAAAGAAGTGTTGGCAAGGTCGATGGAAAATTGGAACCCTCATCCTGCCTTTGGGCACATAAAATGGTACAGCCACTGTGGAGAGTAGCCTCGTGGCGCCTCATGAAGTTAAATGTAGCTGCCTGTAGTCTCAGCTACTTGGGATGCTAAGGCTGAAGGATCCTAAATCAGAAGCAAGTCTGTGCAATTTACTGAGACCCTGTCTCAAAATCAAAAAGGCCTGGGGATGTAGCTCAAGGATAGAGTACTACCTGAGCATGTGTAAGCCTCAAGCCTCAGTACTACAAAAGAGAGGTTTTATGCTATATAAAAGAAGCCAGACAAGCTGGGCGTGGTGGCGCATGCATGTAATCCCGGTGTGGTGGATTGATAACTGGTGGTCAACTTGCAATACCAGCTGACCTGAACCAGCACGGTGCTGAGTGTGGATGCCCACCTGAAGACTGTTGCCAGAATGAAAAGGAGACCTGGAGAGGAAGAGGTGGTATTGCTGATTCTCTGTGGTGGTGTTGGCTGTCCTGGAGGAGCCTGTCGAGCTTCTTTCCTGATATGAACTTGGCTGTTCTGATCATCGGAGGAGCTGTGGTACTTTTCGGGGGAGCCCTGGTCCTTACTTTGAGCATCACTTCCTGGCTCCAGTGAAGAACCCTCAGCCTACTGGCACAGCTCCTTCTGTCCGCTGGCACAGACTTTCTAGCTTCCACCTCTGACCTTGGGGCCTTTCCAGCGCATATCTGTGAAGCAGACTTGCATGAGTCATTGTGAGCTCTAGGCCTCCGGTTGGACTCATGGAAGACATTGTCATGGGTTTCAGGTCTTCAGATAGACTCATACAAGGTGTTGATTCTTTGGTTCTTAGTGTATGGAGAAATTTCCTACACTCTTTCTTTTGTATTTGACTTTTTGGATGACGGTTATAAAATAATACTATAAATTATGTGTCCTGTATGTAATTGTTTTCTTGTAATCCCTAACTGCAACACCCAGCACTTGGGAAGCCAAGACAGGAGGATCACCTTGAGTCCAAGGCCATGCTGGGCTATGTAGTAAGTTCAAAGCCAGCCTGAACTACATAGCAAGACCCTGCCTTAAAGAAGCCAGACACACACCAAAAAAAAAAAAACAGACACAAAAAGCCATGTGCTGCATGATCCTGTAGTTGAGAAAAATCCAGAATAGACACATTTATAGAAACAAGTAGATTAGTGTTTTCAGGGAATGGGGAAGTAGAGAATGGGAGTGATTGTAAATGGCTCCAGGTTTTGGTTAGGAATGGTGAACCCAGTCTAAAAATTAAACGGCATTATGGTTTCACATCTCCAAATATACTAACAGCCACCAAATTGTTCTTTTGAAATAGGTGACTTTTATGATAGGTGAAGTACATTTCAAATTTTTAAAAATGGCCAACTTACACTCATAAATATGATGCCCAGTTTCCCTACAATGGAAAGGTAAAAATGAGGACCTCTCTGCTTGGTGGCTGCGATGTCTTGGACAAGCTGTTTAAACCCTGAGTGTCTATTCTCTTACGGTAAAGGGATCCCATTGCTTCATGGGCCCCCTGGACAGTTACCACTGACTGTGACTGCGTGCTGCTCCTGTACACCCACCCTCCTCAGCTGCAGTGCCAATCGTTCCTGAAAGAGGCAGACCTGTCACTCGCATGACGGTCTTGCTTTCGCTTTCCCTTGTGTAAGACAGCCTCTGTGAATACCGCCTCTTCCAAGGGCCTGAGCAGCAGGACCGGAAGGGAAGCAACGGTGGCCCATCTTACCCGGCCATTCCCAATGTCTGCTGGAGGCAGGAGAAGTCAAACAGGCGATAGCTTCTCACAGTTATGGAAACATAATTGGGACTTGTACACTCAAAGCACCTGAGTAGTACAGAGGTTTATTTTTCCAACAGTTCCTTTCTTCTCTCCCTTTTCCCTTTCCCCTTCCTGCTCCCCTGCCCTTTCTTTTTACTCCAGGGGCCTAGAAGCTTTTGGGTGGGTTCTGCAAACCCTTGCACAGAGCCTGAGCTGCTGTTTGCCGCCAGCAACATCGGCCACAACAGTGGCAGAGCCTGGCGGGCGACACTTCAGCACTCTGCTCTCTGGGGCTGTCTTTGGCTGGCGTCGGAGGCCACGCCGACAAGCCTCTCTCTGTGCCTTCCGCTTGGAGTCTGTGCCAGAGCTGGTGGTGCTTCTGTCCTCCGACATCTGCCCTCCTGACGGCCACCTCCACATGCACACGCAGTGGGAGAGACTGGCATCGTGGAGCTACACATTTATATTTTCTTGGCCTTTCATTTATCAGACCATATGAAACTAGAGCTACTATTCTGATTTGCTTCACTATTGAGAGTATCAAGTTTTACTGAGATTGAAGGCTAAAATAAAGGCACTCTCTGAACGCTGGTGTTGCAGACTTACTAAGCATCTCCCATGTTCATGCAGCTGGGTTACTGCAGTGATAGTGGAGATGCGGAAGGACTAAGATGAAAAATACAGTTTCTGGCCTTCGTAAGCAGAAAGCAGTAAAAAAGATGATCCGTGTCACAGCTCACTGCTACCTCGGGCCTGAGAATGGTGGAGAGAGGCAGAAGGCAGAGGCCATTAGAGAACATGTGAGCCCACGAGGACTGTGACACTCTCTGGCCACTGGGTACCTGGACTGTGCTGAGCTCAAGTGCATCGTCTCAGACAATTCAGTCTTGCCCTCTCTGACAGAGACACACTCCCCATTTTACAGGTGAGCAAACTGAGGCTTGGGGAAGCTGTTGCTTGTTTGAGGCTATCCGGTGAGCTGGTGTCTTTCGCTGCCGTGCTGCTATAGAGGAAGGTCCGTGAATAAGAGTCCCTAGTGGGGAGAGAAGCTGCCAGATTGGGGAGCCAGCAGTGTGGGGCTACAGTCAGGGTGCATCAGTGCCCAGGAATGGTTAGACCATTGGATTCTCGGATCCAGTTGGGGTGATACACTCAACACACTCCAGCATTGCACATGAGGTCCTGGGGGCTTGAATTTGAGCCAGAGCAAGCCGGCTACAAGGGACTAGACCCGTGAGAAGCTTGTGTGGCAGGATGAGGTTGGATGCTGCAAGGATACAGAATTGCAGAGTCTGGGTCTGGGACCTCACACATCCTTGCAGAGTGCGGGAGGAAGGGACAGACATCAGCAGGGAGGAGCTGGCACTGTGCCCATGGACAGAGCTAACTCAGGCTCAGCTGTGGAAGATGGGTCAGGCATAGCCTGCACCTAGAGGACATGCGGTGAGGTGTCTTCAGTGGTCACTTCACCTTTGGATGTGTGTAGCATGCATTCCTCTGGGCAGTTTTTGTTTCATTGTTCTTTGCATCAGGGACAAAGGAACTGTCTCCTGAAACTTAGTCAAGCTGTGGAAACTTAGTCAAGCTTCTCACCTTCACCTGCCGGCAGCTGGGGGTGGGGAAGGAAAAGAGGGGAGGTCGTGTGGCCACGCCAGGCATCCTCCTGCATGTCACTTGGGGCGCACTGACCAGTCAGTGATTCGAGTAAGGAGACTGATCCTGGGCAGCCAGACTGGCTGCCTGCACAGCAGGAATTAGGAAGCAGAGAGCAGGCAGGAAAACATGGAGGAAAGGTAAGCTGAGTGCTCAGAGCAGGGCACAGGCAGCCGGCACCCCGAGCTCCGAGCGATGATTACGGGGAGAACAGCAGCAGCGCTGGGGCGTCCCACCAGAAAGAAAGGCTGAGGAAAGCAGAGAGCAGAGGGCTCCAGAGTACAGCGGCCCCTCTGTCGGTGGTGCCATTCAAAGCCAGGGACGCTGTCACCGAAGGGCTCCCATCAGCGCCTCTCCCCTGGCAGCTGGCCAGCCCCTTTCACCCGGAGGCGCTGGGGCGAGGGTGCTGCCGAAACGGGCTGATTCACTGTTTCCACCCAGCCCTCGGCAGTGTTGGTGGGCCGATCACACGCCAGCCTCATAAACTTGCTCTCCGCTTGTCCGTGTGACGTTTACGGCCCCACGGGGAGCTGGCTTTTTAATGAGCCTAATTTGAGACGGTAAGTAGGAGTTTGTAAAACAAACAGCGAGGGGCTTCGGGCCAAAGTCCAAAGATGCAGTTGAAGCACACAGGGTCACACACACACACACCTCTGCAGACAGACGAGGACACCCTGGAGCCCAGGTGGTGGGATGAAGGTGCTCCCCAGGGGAGCCGCTCTGGCCTCTGTTTCCCCCACCCCCCCAACCCCAGACATGGGGAGCCTCAGCAGGAAGTCTTCCCGCACGGGTGGGGTGTGGGAAGTCCTGGCTGTCCCGAGTCACAGCTAAGATTCCCCTGGAGCAGAGCCGAGTGTGCGCCCAAGGCTGGAAGTCACTGTCCCCAAAGTCCCTTGCCCAGCCCTAACAGGCTCTGGGAGGGGGAGTACATTGTCTAGGGGTACAGTGGGGGAGCTCCACATCTGAAGGTGCCCTGTTCCCTCGCTGGCAGAGCTGACTTTCCAGTTAAGACTGAGCTGGAGGATGCTGGCGTCAGCTAGGAGGCTGTGCCATCCTACAGGGGCCCCTAGGGTCCTCCTTGGCACTAGGGCATTGGGTGTGATGGGGCTCGGGGACCACTGCTCCCAGAAAGTCACCCTAAAGGTTCCTCCTGACCCCCAAATAACAGCAGCAGGTGTAGTGAGCCTTCCAATGTGCATGTACGATGAAGGTGAGGATGAAGAACAGTATTTTGTGCTGTGAAAAGACATCCGTGAAGTGTTAGTGGAGATACATGCTCAAAAGGCTGAAGGGGTGTCGTACCATAATATCAGTGGAGATTATCTCAGGGTGGTAAAGTTGCAGTGATTCTGTAGTTTCCTCCTTTTACCTGATTTTTAAAAACTAAACCGAGAGTGAGTGGAGTTAGTTCCACTGAGCTCCCAGCAGCAGCTGAGCAGTCCAGCTTGAAGATTCTCCCACAGCGAGCTCCCACTCCATCTGTCAGAGCCAGTTGAGGGCCAGCCTTGGCCAGGGCCACCCCATCCTCAGCAGCATTTGAGAGCCGGTCCACAGCCAACCAGCCTTATAGTAACTGTATACATCTTATTTCCAAAAATCACTTTTCAAGTCACTGAAAACCTGATGGTTATGAACTGAATTGTGACCACTGAAATGCACATATTGAAATCCTGGCCTTTGGTTTCTCAGAATGCAACTAGATTTGGGCACAGGGCCTTTAAAGGGCAGGCAATGTAAAAAGAGGTCACGTGGGAAGGTCCTAACCCAAAGCAACCAGTGTCCTTAGAAGAGGGGGTTGGGACACAGACAAACAGAGAAAGACGACCATCCACAGGCCAAGGGAGGGGTCTCAGAAGAAGCTAACCCTGCCGACATCTTCATCTCGGGATTCTCACCCCTGAAACTTCGGAAAACGCACTTGAGCCTCTCGGTCTGTAACATTTCATTTTGGCAGCCCTAGCAAACTAATAGACAAATGAGGTTATTTTCCTCTTGTAACCAGAAGTTCCAGCCTGGGATGTAGCTCAGTGGTAGAGAACTTACTCAGCTTACCCAAGGCGCTGGATTTGATTTGCAGCATGGATGAAAAAAGTTCAGAGACTGCCAGGTTTCTGATGTAGTTTAGCTGCTGGGTGAGACCCTGAGAGATGCCATCTTGGCTCTGCTGTCTTCAGCGCGTGGTTCTGCCCTTTGCATGGTGCTCTTGCACCCACTGCCCATGTAGCAGCATGGGATGGCTCCAGCTCTGCAGGAAGAGCCTACCTCCTAGTGACACAATGGCTGCTGCTGCGCTTTCTTCAGTGAGTGCTTCACAGATGAGGCAGAAAGAAGAGCAAAACCCCTGCCAGCTGGGTGTCAGGAAAAGCAACATTTGCCAAAACCTCTGAAGTCATGGCGTGACACCTAATCACCCTTGACTGTGCCGCATGGCTGTTAGGGAGCTTGGGAGGCTGTCTCAGAGCTCCTGGCATAGTGCAGGATATTCTAGATAAAGTTGGGCTTCCATTCATGGGAAGGAGAAGGGTTATCTTCAGATGTCACTAAGCTGAGGATTGTGATGTCCTCCAAGATCCTGGGAGTGGCGTATGGTGAAGTCTGGGAAGGGTGTGGACACTTGGGAATAAACGTTCTCCAGGAACCTCCCCCCTCTACCTCTTCCACCCCACCATCCACCCCCATATTACAAAGTTTGCTTAGCCACGCAGTGACCATGGAATGGTTTCTTGTCGTGAAGTCTGTAAAACCCCTTTGGCGCCTTTTGAGTAAGGAGGTACTTTCTGACCCATGACATCGCACAGCAAAAGGCCTGTCTTCATGCTTTCTTAAGCTGCTTGCACCTTCTGCAGGCTCCTCCTCTGGTGTTTATCATACTATGTTTTAGTTATTCATCTACATGGTTTTCCTCTCCTCTAGAGCAAGAACCCCTAGTCTTACTCATCTCTGTATTCCAAGCACCAAGTTCTGTGCAATTAATAGGCATGTGATGAATATTTGCATAAATGGGTAAATGATAAGAATAGCACAGAGCTAAAATTTCCCTAGACAAATAGATCAGTGGAGCAGAAAAGAGAGCCTAGAAATAGACCCACATAAACATAGTCAGCTGATCTTTGCTAGAGAAGCCAAAAGCAATACAATGGAGTGTAAAGTCAGTCTTCTCACCAAATGGTACTGGAACAACCAGACATCCACGTATAAGAGATTCTGGACCTTGTACTTCTCCCCAGATTAGATTGAAATGGGTCACAAACCTAAATGTAAAAACTTCTATAAAATAGCACAGAAGATTGAGATGACCTCAGGCTTAGTGGTAGTTTCTTAGTTACAATTGGTAAACTGGACTTAGTTAAAATTAAAAGTTTCTACTCTGTGAGAAATACTGTCAAAACAGTGAAAAGAAAAGTCACAAATGGGGTAAATGTTCACAAAAAGCACATCTGAGGAACTGCTATCCAAAATATACAAAAGAACTCTAAAATTCGACCATAAGGAAGCAACTTGACTTGAAAATGGATCAGGGCTGGGGGAGGTCAGTGGTACAGTGCCTGCCCAGCATACACAAGATCCGGGGTTTGATCCCCAGCACCTTAAAAATTAATTAATGGGCCAAAGCCTTTGTCAGATGCCTCACTAAAGAAGATACACAGATGACACATGGGCATACAGAAATACATTCATTGTCATTTGTCATGAAGCTGCAAATTCAAACAGAAACGAAATAGCACTATCCCTTCTTAGAGGGACTGAGTCCAGAGTACTACCAGCACCCAGTGCTACAGGATGGGCACCACAAGTTTTACTATGAACCTGAAATCTCTCTAACCAAAATAAAGTCTGGTTTTTTAAAACATTTCCTAACCTTTAGTTACTTATCCCTAAGTTAATCTTGTAGCCAAGGCTACGGGTATAGCTTTGATACCCGCCTGCTGGGAACCCTTACTCCTGTGTGTGGAGGGAAGGCGCCTTAGATGAGTCATGGAGGAGTGACATTACCTCTGGCTCTGGTGTCCCTGGGACCCTTGGCGTTGATTGGGCTTGTATCTGTCTTGGCCCAGGCTGTAAGGCCCGTGGTGTAAATGGACTGACAGAACTGCTCCCCTTCTCCGTGTCTATGTTCTTGACCCCTAAAGACTGACAGATTGAAAACTGCTGTTAAAGTTGACCCTAGGACATGACCAATCTTAAAAGTCATCAAAACTGTTTTTCACTTTGGGCTTACCCAACGAGACCCCTTCAAAATTAGTTCCAGTGAACACAGCCTGCGATCTCTCTGTAGTCCAGGGCTCGGCACCAAAGCTCACGGAAATGGGCACCTGGTGAGGAAACCCTGGGCAGCAGGTACCCTGCCTGGATGGAATTTGGGCCATGAATTCCACAGCAGAGCTTGTGCCCCCAGACATCAGTGGGGCTCTCTAGGTGCCACCCGGATGCCACCCTCCCCGTCCCTGGCCTCCTGCTGCCTGGTGCAGCTACGGCAGGTGTGCAGAGGACCCCGTCACTCCCCTGCTCAGAGCCCTCCATGGGTCTTCCTAGCCTGGAGACAGAGTCCAAGCCTGTAGATTTTGTGACTGGAGCCTGTCACCCGCCATCTGTCCCCCTGAGCTCTCCCATTCAGTCCTACTAAGAGCTCCCCGGGCCATGTCCCACTCACCTGCCTGTTTTCATACATCCTCCGGTCACAAGGGATTGTTTTAATTTTTAAATGGCTTAAAAATTATTCAGTGTATTTTAAGACATGTGAGGATTAAGTGAAAGTCAAGTGCTGGTCGCACAATTATTCATAGGACACAGCCGCACCCGTTGGCTTTCTAGTCTCGGGTCACTGGCAGAGTCAAATGGACGTGACAGAGCCCTATGCGAGCAGATCTACTGTCTGTGCTTCCAGGAACCAGTCTGCTGACCCCGGGTTAGTAAGGACAGCTAAGAGGGTGTGGGAGGGTGATGATCTCCATTAGCCACCCCATGCCCCGGCGGCCCCTGTACACCTGCAGTTCCGGTGTAAATGATGTGTGCGCTGCAAGCACCCCCACCAGGCCCATTCCTGTGCTTCCCCTTGGCTGACCTGCAGACTTTGGAGGGTGGAGACCTAGTCTTTGCCACGCTGCCTCAGTCCTTTGCAGAGGCCACCCAGAATCTCCTGCAAGGTGTTCAGAATAACATGCAGGTCATTTTCCACAGGGAAAAGCTCAGGAGTACCGCTCCCCACTGCCCGGTGTTGTGACTATCACTGATTTTTCCAGCGTTCACCTTTAAGCTTTATTTCTTGAAATTGTTCTCCATGGTTCCTCTGGCTTGATTGTGCTTTGTCACGAAGAGAGGAACCAGCACTGACCAGATTGCATTTTGTCGAGTTTTTTATTTAAAAAGTTAAAATAGCAATCCCATGACCTCTACAAGTTTGTTTTCTTACAAGTACCCTGCAGTCATCCCCAGCTCTGCAACAGAGCTGATCTTCATCTTAAAGAAGCCACCAAATGCCACTGAATCAGCATTTCTGGGGGTCCCAGGGTCGCTTGCCCTGACTGGAGGGGCCATTTTAGTTCCATGGTGACCCTCTCTCCCCGATACATCCTAGTCATTGTCAGACCTGGAGGCACCAGCTGCGGCAGAAATCGGCAGCCCCACCACTACCAGCTGGTCCACTACCAGGCCTGCTGCTCCAAGACCATCACAGATGCCAAAGGGATGTAAATTTTAGCCCAGCACTCAGGGCAAGGTTTACTTTCTACCACTGTTCTCTCTTTAGAGAAAAGGGGTTGCTGGCAAAGAGCATGGCGCACCTCATCACCCTTTGATCGCGCCCTGGGCCCTCCAGCCGCCGGCTCCCTGGGTGGTCATTAACCACATGTTATTATTTGACTGGTGAATGGTGAGCTCCTGGCCTCTGGACGGAAGACCACCTTTCACTGGCGGTGTTCTGCTTCACTTAGGCAGGGTGAGGTGTGAACCAGAGCATGGTTGTTATTGGCTTTTAATTTCCTGCCCTTAGGAGGAGAAGAGGAGGAGCCAAAGGGATGGAGTGTGGTGCCAGAGGTTCTGTGTCCCCAGGTGTGGATGCGGTTCTCTCTTCGCTGGACCTCTTGGGCATCACCTATAGTCAAGAAATTTGATATGTTTTAAGATGAGATTTTATCCACTCTGTTGTCCGGGCTGGTCTCAATTCTCCATCCTTCTTCAGCCTAAGTAGCATCTGTTTGTTATACATAATAAGTACATTCATCTTCGGGAACTGGTGCACATACCTACCACATCTTAATCATGTTATTCCCCTCCCCTCCCATCCCCAGCCATTATTCTCAATGAGTTCTTTGTACATGGACGGCTGACACTCAGCAAGCACATTCCCTTCCACTTCCAGGTTCTTCCCCTGTTGGCTTCAGCCCTCCTTTGCCTTGCATAGGCCTCCAGCTTCTCTGAACTTAGAATGGCAGGAGAGCTGCCATTGAATGAACCTTTTGGTCTTTACACCCCATTTTGGTCCTTTTGAAAAATATTCGTGCTTCAATTTCCCAGGATTGTGCTCCAAGAGGACTAACCTATAACTGGGCATTCAGTGTACTATGTATAAAGTTCCAGACCAGAGAGTGGAAACACTTTAAAGGAGAAAAAAAAAAAAAAAAAAACAGAGAGTTGGATTAAGTGGGCTATTTGGAAACCCTTCTGTGGGCCAATATAACTTTTATTTTCAGAAACTTATGGATTGAACTCCACCCAAGCCTCCAGCTCCTGAGAAAACTGTCAGAAGAGGCCCAGCCTTGTGCGTTTCCTCGCAAGGGCAGTAAAAGTCTAATCCTCAGCATCCTGCCTCTGCTGAGCGGGTGGCTCTGTAGCTCTGCTGGGAGCCTTGGGGGGCAGGCCAGGAAGGGGCTCTCATGCCCTGCACAGTGTGAGCAAGGGGTCTCAACCCACCAGAGTCGTTTGCCTCAGAAAGAACATTTACAAGTTAAGGGGGAGTGCTGTCAATGGACTGTTAAGTTGGGAGGACCGTTATGTCACTGCCTTGATGATTTTTTGATGACTGGTCAAAAGCTGAACTCCAAACCTACCCAGCTTCACACAGAAAGGACAGCTTTACATTTACAGCTTGTGTGGATGGCAGGAGAGGCGTGGTTGTAACTGGGAGGGAAATTAGGCCATAGGAAGTAGCAAAACAAACGAGATCTGTTTGTTCCCGCTGTTGATGATTCAGAAGTTAGATGGTGAAATGATTGGCAGGGGAAGGCTTGCAAGGGCCCCTAGCGCTGCAGCACACACAGGTCCATGGGAGGCCATTCCTGGACAGGGCTTGAGATGACACGAAGTTGACAGCCATGTTTGACACAGAGATGAAATTGCCGTCGATGCCTTTGTAGTGAAAGCCTAGTTTGTCACCCTGTGCGCAGCCCATCTGCTCTGGCTTGGAGCTTGCTTGGGAGAGACTCCACCTCTGCAAGCAGCACCTGGGAAAAATTCCTGGCAGGTACCATGGGAGGAAGGGCAGGGCTCCTATGTATCTCAGTGGCGCCCTCTCTGGACGCCAGTGGAAAATCACCTAGGATTTTGCAGCCCAGGGATCAGTGCAGAGCTCAGTGACCACAGCATGGAACGCAGCTCGCAAAAACAAGGATTTGGTGCCCTAGGCCTCATAAATCTGTTGATATCCCGAGATATCTGGGAACTTTCCTGTTTACTGGCAGATGCTTGGAACTTTACTGTTTACTGGCAAAATTCTTTTTCCTCCCTAAATTTCAGAGAAGGAAAGAAAGACGTTATCTGTTCTGTTCTCATCTGTGCAAAGGCATTTGCATTTCTTCACAAGCACAGTGAGAAGTCAGGAAAGAGTAGAGTCAGAGGAGGGTGACCAGCGCACGGGGGACAGCAGCATAGTCGCCAAGAGCTGGAAGCAGCCAGGCTTGGTGACTGGCTGGGGGTGCAGGAGGAGGAGTGAGGGGATAAGGATGACTCACGCGTCTCTTGCTGGGCAACTAGGTGGCTATGTGCGGTCCTCAGACAGCGGACGGTGGAGGCGGCACCGGCTTTGGGAAACTGGATAATGAGTTCTGAGATGCAAGGGTTGGGCAATCAGTGTGAAAGAATTGAGCGGTGATGATTCGGCCGCCACTCATGGGCAGAGCAATGTGGAGGTTTCGTGTTCCATCAGCAGCAGGTCCCGTGGAACTCTGTCCCAACGGAAACGCTGGTCCTGCCGCATAGAATAGCGCAACTGTGCACTGTCACTTCTCCCTGAAGATCTGAGGCATACATGTGGGCTTCCGCTGTGACTCCTCGTACAGCTGACCAGCACTGACGGGTGTCCTTGTCAGCTGAGAAAGGCCCCCAGGGCAGCATTCCAGCATGCTTGCCTTCCGTCAGGACTGAAGTCTGCACGTGTTCCTAGGGATTTTGCACAATGAGAGAAAAGAGATGCTTGCTTGCTTGCTTGCTTGCTAATTTCCTTTTCCGGAAGGTCCTTGTCCTGGGTCCATGTGGGAATTTACGAGAAAGATAACGTTGAGGTATTGAGAGAATCCGAAGAGAATGTGTTCCGTGTTCACCAAGCAACTGCTGAGAAATGGGCTCGTGGGGGGCAGAGACAAATTTAGTATCGATGTGAAGGAAGGTTTCTAAGAGCAGCTGTGGAAGGAAGACAGGCTCTGGAGCTGCATCCTGGGAAGGCGGAAGGGCAAGCGCGACAGCCTCGCACCTGTAGTTCCGCGGGAGGCCTCTAGAGGTCCTCAGCACAGGCGCCTGCAGACTCATCAAAAGCAAAGTCCTGATTCCAGGTCTCACGTTGGCTTTCTTGCTTGCAAGCCTCAAGCACGCATAGAAGCCCTCTCCTCTCAGATATCCCAAGTGTCGGAAGGACAAATCAGAATGTCATTTCATTACAGGAACTCGAGAATTAAGAGATTGAAGTTCCAGCCCCAGTTAGTTCCTGTAACCATGATTAAGTCATTGACCTTTGTCTTTCCTCAGTTTTCCCCTTTGTAAGATGGGTGCAAACAGCATCTCCTGAAGCCCTAAGGGAGTCAGTGTGATAACACATGTAACTGACACAGTGCTAGGAACAGAAAATCCTCAGTAAAGGTCAATAGTATATACTATCAATTATGACTGTCCTGTCTCCCTCACTAGTAAAAATATTAGATGAAAAAGTTTCTAAAAAGTAAAAGGTACTGCTAGGCATGATGGTGCATACCTGTAATTCCAACCCTCAGGAAGCTGAGGCAGGAGGATTGCCACAAGTTCAAGGCCAACATGAACTGCATAATGAAACCCTGTCTCAAAAAGACAAAAAGTAAAAGGTACTATGCAAAAGCTATGTTGTTGTCAATTACTATTATTAATAATAGTTTCAAAATTACTTTTGCCAGTGTATTAAGTGAAAGTACCGACGGGCGGGTGACAACTGGGAAAAAGGGAACAGTTATTAACAGGGCTGCCAACTCCTGTTACTGGATCTATCAACATTTTGTTTCTCTCTGGGAATCCTTTGACAAATCAGCTGAATTTCCTATTCCCTCACTCTAAGCGCTGCAAATTCGATCCACATGTCCCCGGTGTTGTTTCTGTAGACGAATAAGAGAGAAAGGAGGGTCGTAGCATGTGCTGGAGGGGCCTTCCCTTGCCTTTTACTTTGTCTGATGCTCAGAGCCAGCTCTTCCTAAGGCGTTTGGTTACTCCTCTGTCAGGGAGAATCTCTGCTCGAGGAACAGGCCTTGCTCTAGGGGACTGGGGGATCTGCTCACGTGCCCGCCCTCCCCCTCCCAGGCAAACAAAGCTTTGCAGAGTCAGTGCTGGCTGCTGGCCCTGCCGGGATGGCGAGGTGCTGCCACCCAGGAGGGGTGACGGGAGGGCTAGAGAGGCAGGGGGCGGATGCTGCCCAAGGAAGAGAAACACCCCAGGCCCAGCGCGTCTGTCCATGGGAAAGTGGCCGTCATCACGCTGCTGCACAGCCTCACGCCTGAGTCACTAAACCAGAGAGGCCGTGGGGGAGCTTGGACTCCGGGCTCACGGAGAGTTAAGAGTTCAGGTTCTTGAGCCAGTGCAATCCAGCTTTGAATCCTAGCCCTACGCCTCACCCGAGCAGGTTACTGACACCCTCCCTAACTCAGCTGCTCTGTGTTAAAACAGAGCCAGCAGTGCCCATCTCTGAGGGTAGTGGAAAGAATAAATGAGATCATGTAAATAAAGCCTGCATTCCCTGCAAAAAAAATAAAAGTAACATCTACCGCTGTGACAGAACGTTGCTCTGAGCACCAGGCAGGTGCAAGTGGTAACATGTAGGAAGCCAGCAGTCCTCACAGTGACCTTATGAGCTGGGCCTTTCATTACAGTGTGAAGGCTGAGATCACACTTCTGGTCAAGTGACAGTCCTAGGACCACACGCCCCAGCTGTGCCCCTCCAGGGCCCCGTCCCAGCCACGCTGCTGCTGCCTGCCTGCACACATGGGAGAAGCAGCCTGACCCAGACTTGGCCCCATCTCAAGGGTTCTCCAGTTAGCTCAAGAAAGTTTAGATTTCTTTTTTCCCCAAAAAGTGACTGACTAAAATCCTGTGGGATTTTTTTTTCCATTAAAAAAAAAGTTTGGACCAAAAAGCAGCAGTTACCAAAAGCTGGGAATCACTGTTGTAGAATCCCTGCCACTGGGACTCTGGAACCACATGCTTGTAAGAAACAACATGTCCTTTTAAACAGCCTGGTTTTGCTTTTCTGGAGACTTCTGAGGAAGCCACACAGCTCTCCGGAGGGATTTACAGGCTGTCACCCTGGGATGGGTCCTGACAGCTCAGCTCTGCACTGCTGATGTGTTAATGAGAAACGCTAATTGGACTTGGCCTGGGCTGGGACTTGTCCCCCTCTCGGAGTGGGGAGGGAACTGGCCCTTTCCGGTGATGGCTTCTAGCCCCTTCTTGGCTTGAAGAAGAAAGGAGACAACATGGACAAGCAAGAGGACTCTGCAAGTGTCACTGGCCTCTGGGTGGGCAGCATGGTCACTCGCCTCTGACTCAGCTACCCTTGAATGGTAACAAAGCCAGGTCTCGATGTCTCTTAGCACAGTGCCAGTCAGGCACACTGTGCGAATACTCAGTGAGTGACCCTCAAGCCTGCCCAGGCCAGCTCCTTGGGTAACTCCAAGAAAGGCCGGCTTCCCTGGGTGCCCACCACAGCTGTGAGTGGCCATTGCTCATGCTGCCCCCACAGCACCAGGCAGAGAAACCTCAGGGCTCAGGTGATGCGCCCCGGCCATGCTCTGTGAGGGGCAGGACCAGGCCCGAGCCTGCCTCGTGGGCTGTGGCCTCTGTGGAGCTTTCCTGGCTTCCTGCGGTGACCTCTCCACCTTGCTCCCAACAGGTGTCCTTTCCCTCCCGGCATACTTCAGTCCCTATAATGGCGGGTCCCTGGGCCACGACGAGCGAGCTGATGCCTATGCCCAGCTGGAGCTGCGGACCCTGGAGCAGTCTCTCCTGGCCACGTGTGTGGGCAGCATCTCGGAGCTGAGTGAGTGTGGCCTCTGCGTCCATTTGGCGGGCGGGTAGGGCTGGGTCCAAGGGAGAAGTGGGGAAGGACTGGCCGCCTGCTCTCCTATTAACACTGCCTTTTAAATCTTTTGCATGCCCTCCATCCCCCAACCTCCCGACCAAGTGCTTTTCCACCTTTGCACTGGCGGCTCCCTCAGCCTGCTTACATTGTCCCCAGATGCCCAAATGCATCAGTCCTTCACTCTTTGAAGCTTCCACCCAAGCAGCAGTTTATCAGACAGGCCTTCCGGAGCCCTTTTAGAAACGAGCTCCCACACTCCTTCCTCTGCCCCACCGGCTCAGGGGATTCGGCTTTATGCCACACGCAGACAGCCGCTTGCCACTTGTATCTTTACTCTTCAGTGCTTACGTCTCCCTCCTCCTGAACAGAATGTCAGCTTCGCCTTCAGGAGGACAGAGACTCGATCTCTTTTGTCTCCTGCTTTGTTTCCCAGCACATGGCGAAGAACAGCCCCATGCTCAGACTGTGTATACGCACACGTGTGTGCACGTGCGTGTGTTAGAAGGAACAAGAGCGAGTCCTGTCCCACCCAGTGTTTTTCTCCTGCGACTCCTGAAAACAGAAGTCTTCTCAAATACAACAGAGCAAACTGTGTCACATGCCACATCACCCCTGTCCCTCCCTCTGAAACCGGAGGTTTTGCCGCCTTCCCATGGAGGAGGGAGGAGGCAGAGGTGGAGGTAGATATTGTAATTTTTCTCTGCGAGACTAACGCACAATGAGGTTAGTGATACTTGGCACCCGGCACCGTGGACCTAGACGTCCACCCTGGGTTTTACATGCATTAACTCTCCATGCCCCACCAAGCCCAGCCTGCCCGGTAGGGTAAGAAATTTCATTCTTGTATCAGGTCCAGCTGCGCAGGGAGCTCAGGTGCTTATGCTTTGTCCTGTACCTTTGTACCCATCAAAATTTTAAAGCGAAGGGATAAAAAATAAACAAAACACAACCCTTTTTTTCCAAGCTAGCCAGATGTTAGAGACCTTCTTTGGAAGACAGTGCTAAATTCCAGACTCTCGCCTGCCGTTTTTATTTGATGGCTCATTATGAGGGTTGGGAAGAGCAGAGTGAAACCCAAGCAGCACCTCTAATCAAGTCTTTCATGGTTAACAAGGGGTGAGGGCTTGTTTGTCCGTGCCTGGTGGGTGTTTCTGGGCTCCGGGCCAAGTTCCCTGAGCTGAGGATCTGTTGATGCGCAAGTAGGAAGTTGCAGAAGCACCGAGCACACTCCCGCACTGACCCGAGAGCCAGTCCGGCCGGCCCCGGTTCCTTCCACAGCCCGTGGGACAGGGTCAGGGGCCAGAACTTCGTACAGCGCAACAGATGTGAATGTCTACAAGAATGAAACAAGACATGTGAAGTGCAAGCCCAACTTTCAAAGTCATGATTAGAGAGCCATGAAATTACTCTGTCCAGTTGGTATGGATTTTTAACTCCCCACTTCTGAACCTGGGAGGCAGTCGCAGCTCATGGACGCAGCTGTCCTGGTTCAGCAAACACTGTCAGAGGCATAGACGCCGCGGCCATAGCAGGCACGTGGGCGGTGGGGCAAACCCCAGCTCCAGAACTGGCTGACTCGCTTGCTAGCTCTGAACGCCTTTCCTTACCTATAGACAAGAAATACCTCCCTGCCAATGAGAGAAAAACTGCCCATAGGGAGGCTTGGACGGAACAAGCCAGGCGTCTCCAGTGCCTGCTGCCTGTGAGTTCCTAGTGTCCTGGGGAGCTCTCTGCTCCTGGCTTCCCTTGCAGGAAACCGTGAGGAGCAGGTTCCCTTCCTTTATTCTCTTGCCTGCATCCTGACTACATATGCACTGCCAACGGTTCTCCACCACTAACAATAAAATAACAATAAAAGTAATTAATGATAATGGCTTTTCCCTCGCTGAGACTTTGGAGTGAAATTTCAACAAGATGCATCCTTGATGCTATCGCAGACTCTTTGATGTCTCCTCCTCATGGTCCTGTGGTCCTGCCAAATGTTATGACATTTAGACCTGCAGAAATGGGAGCCAAGTTTCAGCCTCCTGCCATGCAACTGGCTGAGGCAGGGAGGCAGGACAGCCGGCTGGTTGAGATGCCAGTTTCTGCCACCTCAGAGCCCGAGGGCAGGGCTGGAATTATTTCTGGGCGTTTCAGGGCTCAAGACTCCTCCTCTCCTGGGAAATGTGGAGCAGTACTTACCTATAGGTCATGGTTCTAGAAGGATAAGCTCTTCGTGAGGTGACTATAGGATAGAGGAATAGGTTAATCACAGTGGCATATGCTTGTAATCCCAGCACTCAAGAAGCTGAGGCAGGAGGATCACCATGAGTTCAAAGCCAGCCTGGACTATACAGTGAAACCCTATATCCAAAGGGGGGGGGAATAATAATAAGACACTAAAAATCTGGTAATACTAGTGTTATACTCAGCCTTACCAAGTACTTAATCTGTGACTAAGTGATGTTAAGTGCTTCCCATCTATTGTTTATTTGAATCCTCAAAATTGGAAGATACTATCATTCCCATTCTACAGATGAGGAAACTGAGGCTCTGAAAAGTGCATTAGGGCACATAGACTAGAAGTGTTAGAGCTTTGATTTGAACCCACATGTGTCTGACTCTGGAATCTATTCTCTGATCAGTTTTTCTGGTGATTTTCAATTCTGACTAGACATTAGAATCACTGAGGGAAACTTTACAAGCTACAGACGCCAGAGTCTTGCTCCAGGTGGAGGGAACCAAACTCTGATAGAGCTGGGTGTCAGGAACTCGGTGTCCCGGCTGTGCTGGCTCTGGGGTTACAGGGAGCCCCCAACCCCCCCAGGCTGTCCTGGGAGGACTGGCAGCTAATCAGTGTAAGTCAAGACTTCCCGGAAGTTGCATTTAAAAGTGAAATGCAGGAATAGACGCTTTCTTCATTCGCTCTCCAAATGTCTGCCCAGCGCCGCCTCTGCAGCACCCTGCACAGGGTCCCAGGGACATGAGGGACTTCAGTCAGTCCCAGAGTCCCAGAGGACGGATCTTCAAGGTGAATCGGACAGATGCACGGAGAAGCTCTGCTGCACACTTACAAGCGCTTCCCTGGCCAACCCGAGACCTGCTGGTTTCTGCCACCTTCAGATTAGCCGTGTCTGGAGGCTTCCTGTGGAAGGGGCTGCGGTGGAGGGGAGGGGGCTGACCAGCAGGAGAGGCCCTCAGGTTCTCAGGCCTGGGGGGAGTGTGTTAGCAGAGGCGCCGAGGTGCCTGCAGGTGCCCAGAGCTATTTCAGCCCATCCTTTCTCAGCATTGTGGTCTCACACAATGATGGGACAGCGTTTCCTGTCCAGGGCCGGTGGGATGTTGAAAAGACTTGAAGTGTAACACAGGATATGGGGAGTTGGGACCCCACAGACCCCAGCAGGATGGGCTGCAGCCCAGATCACAGCGAATGAAGTTCATGGACTTCCGGAGTCAAGTGTAGAATATCCCATTCACTAACTGTATGCACACCCCAGTTTCCCTGGGATCAGGAGGATACCTGCCGCTGGTGGCAGAAAATGTTTATCAGATAAGCCTCAGTTTCCTCATCTGTAAAAAGGGAGTATCATTTGATACCCTAGAGGCATAAAGCTCAAGTTAACTCGCATTTCTACACAGTTGTGTCCTTGACACCTCAGTTGAACCCTCCATGGATGGTACTGTCCGTGGTCGTGGAGGAATGCAGGCCAGAGGACCCCTCTGCCCAGGGGGAATTTCCACAGAGCCCGGAGCCCCAGTGCTGGCTGTTTCAGGCTGGGAGCAGAGACCCAGAGAGATTCTCAAGATCAGAGAGCTGGGGACAGGCCCCTGGGTTGAGAGAGAGAGTGGGGATGTTGAAAAAGAAACCGC
Organism: Dolichotis patagonum; assembly: GCA_004027295.1. Classification (NCBI taxonomy): domain Eukaryota; kingdom Metazoa; phylum Chordata; class Mammalia; order Rodentia; family Caviidae; genus Dolichotis; species Dolichotis patagonum. The sequence goes on from PVJX010004002.1 coordinate 81,866, forward strand.
ATTAGCATAAGTTCTGGAGGAGGCCAGCCCTGAGTGTTTAATTCATCTGTTAAGACAAGACTGGAAATGAAAGGGAAACTAAATTGCTATTGTGCATCTAGGTGACAGTTCCCACCTCCGCCTGTAGACTCCAGGGTAAACAGTAATTAAGTAAGCGAGGGGAGGGAGCCGATTCTCTGGAGCCACCAGCTTCCCTGGGAGCATGTGGGCTGTGAACTCAGAGTTGGTCTTTGGTTTCTCTCCCCTCGCCCTCCAGGCGACCTGGTCTCTCGTGCCATGCACCATATGCATGGACGTCACCCTCTGTGTCCTGGCTCCAGCCCTGCCCGCCAGGCTCGCCAGCCACCACAGCCCATCACCTGGTCCCCCGACGCCCTCCACACACTCTACTACTTCCTGCGCTGTCCACAGATGGAGTCCATGGAGAACCCCAATCTGGATCCCCCAAGAATGGCCCTGAACAACGAACGGTAGGCATCTTCCCCGGGCTGAGCAACTGGTAGGACATGTCCACGAATGTGTGTTGACCGACTCTATGACAAATGATTGATAGAGTAAAAGGACCCTGGGGCTGGCCATGGTACCCATGAGGAGTGGCCAGGGAGCTCAGACAGATGAAGTCCTGATCCGTGCGCAGTGGGTTTTGTTTCTTTTAAACCCAGGATGGAGGCAGCTTGGGGGTCAGCAGGGACTTCAGCCTCCACACTGGGTTTGCTGCCTTGGCATGCAGCGACCAGGCTCCCTGCAACCCAGCTGCTTTGCCATCAAACACAGTGAAGGTAATGGTGAGAACCAAGAGCTGGCACCACCGGGAAGCACTTAGCTCAGCCACAGCTGTCTGCGCGCTTGGCGAGGATGATGTCACCGCCGTCAGGAATCGTGGTCCGATTTGGCCCCATCCACTCATGTCACAGATGAGAATGTTGAGCCCTGACAGCTCTTTGGTCTCCATCAAGCCAGTGCTTAAAAACTGCAAGATCTAAGCCTGCTGGTCCCCACTCCGTGCTCACTCTCCAAGTCCCACCCTTGCCTTTCCCAGCTGGAGACAGGGCTGCTAAGAACAGGTGCACAGGTTGGGAGCTGCACAAGGAGGAGCCAGCAGGGACTTGAGTGGGGGGTGCACATGGGGCCCCGTTGGCCTGTGGACAGGTTGCCTGTTCAAAGTGCTCTACTCAGGGTGCCTTTTAAAATCTGCTTAGAGCATGTGCTTTCTGTAGCTGCCCCAAGACCACGTGTGCTGGCCGAGCCTCACCTGGGGCCACCACATGGCCACTCAAGACAGAGACCGTCTGTGGGCTCGCAAGTTGTGTGCTTGAGGCCCGGGGTATGGGAGGCCCCGTGCTTGGCTTAGGAATCCCCGTCTGCCTGCACACTTCACCTTACAGCAGGGCAGGAGAGCAGAGGCCCACAGGCTCCACCCACCCAGGACAGAGAAAGCAGCTGGAGCCTTGGCCAGCTGCCTGCTGCGTGTGGCCGCCATAGGTGGCATTGCCAATTCCACAGCCAGGCCCCCTTCTCCCACTCCTGCACACTCACGGCACCCACAGGTGACGAGGGGAGTTCCTATACTAGGTCCCCAAAAAGCCCCCAGGAAAACCCTGGCAACACCGGAATCTGGGGGCAGGTGGCCTTGGACCCAGGTGGCCTGGGAACAGATAATGGCTCTGGCCTTCGTGAAAGGTTCTTGGGAGCTCTGTGCAGAGTCCAGGCCTCCCCCGGCTTCCTCTGCCCAGCGCTGAATGGGGCGTAGCCGGGAGGCAGGTGGGGACGCACAGTGAACGCTACAGTGACTCAGGGCTCCCGGCAGCACAGTGATGTCACACTTTATTCCCTTGGGAGTGGGAAGGTGTGTGCAAGGCTGAGCAGGGCCACCTAGGCGACTGACAAGAAGCCTGGGTGATCTTCCAGCAGCATCTCATGGGAGGGGAGCCCCAGGCCGGGCCTTGCACCCCGGTTGTTTCTGCTTTGTGGAGAAAGTGTTGCAGTTGCAGGCACTGGAGGGGAAGGAGAAAGGGCGAGGCTAGCATGCGGTAGGGAGTGGAGGCCACTTGCTTACTGTTTGCGAAGGTTCCCAAGGGTGCTCGACCCAGACTCAGGCTCCACAGCGGAGCCAGCTGAGCTGCTGGCCCTGGGACTGTGATGTGGCTCTGGGACGTCTTTTCCAGCCTCTAGTGAGAGTATCCTGGGCCCAAGGCTCTACCGCACAGCACCAGCTTCTCCAGGGCTTGAGTATCTGTGGTTGTAACAGCTGCACGCGGATGGTCACGTACACGTGTGCATGTACTTAGACACCTAATGACCCCAAAACCACCCTGTGACACAAGTCATCTGGTTGTAAAGGTAAGTTTCCATGAATCATTTCAAATTAGTATTAGATTCCTCGGAAATTGCAACCACTACAGAATGGAAGGAAATACACAATTTTCAAGTTTCTGTACTAAAAAGGGGATACCATAAAAATACCTGGGTGAGCAGCGGCCCAGGTGTGCCCTGCTGGCCTAATTTCTGGCTGCAGAGGCAGAACCTGCCGTTTCTCCTAGTCACTGCAACAGGACAGGCATGGGAAGCCATGGAGACTGGGGCTGGATCCCCTGGCCGCTCATGGTCCTGCCACCAAGCCTCCTCTCCAGGGCTATGGGGAAGCCCTTCTCTCAGGTGCAAAAGGCGACTGGAGTCTGCTAGGGTCCCACAGTGATTCTATGAGTTTGGGGCTGTTCCCTCCAACCCTACTTGTTCATCCTTTGACATTTCTTCCTCGGTGCTACCCCAGGACATGAGCAGAGCATCCACCTGCTCCAGACTGGACAGAGCCTCTGATTCTAGATGTGACAATGGGCTGTGGGTCTGAAGGCCTTCCGCAGGCCATTGAGGGCCAGGCCGGCCCGTTCAGGGCTGAGCAATGCCCTCTACTGCCTTGCACTTGTGGGTTTGGGGCCCTCGGCAATGGTACACAAGTCTGTACCTCTGCTTTGAATACAGACTTCTGACTCCTGCCATTGAGGGGCAACAAAGGGAGCGGGAGTGCTGTGGTCGCTTCTTGTGTGGCACAATGTGGCCTTGCTGCTCGCTGCACTTCGTGGGGCTTGGGGAGCTCACAGGCAGGAGCCCTTGCCCAGGGGCTTCCTAGGCAGGGCGGGTAAGGCAGGAGCAGGGAGTTGCAGAATCAGCAGAGGCTGAGGGCAGCAAGTGGGCTCTGCTGCCCCTTGGTCCTGTGCCTGCAGCGAGCCAAGCAGAGGCAGAAGCTCTGGACTCAGATCCACACCAGTCCGCACCTGAGGCTCCTCTGCTGCCCAGTGAGCAGAAGCGTTCCATCTGGAAGAACGGAGTGAGCTGACCAGTGCCCTTCTCCAGGGGCATTTCCACCTCCCCCTTCCCTTGTATGCCCTGCAGCACACCCACAAGGGTGTGATTATACCCATTCACAGACATGGCTGAGAGGCCATGGGCTCCCAGCTGCTACGTGACTGAGCAAAGATTAAAACCAGGCTTCTGGCCGCAGGGTCCTTGCCTGTCCCCATGCCAGTCAGTGGCATTTTCCACTGGCTGCCGAGATCTGATACCAAAGCTCTAGGACTACTTCAGTGGACCCTGGCCTTTAGGGCCACCTCCTTCATGCTATTGCAGCCCCGCCTGCCCCTCCTCTCCCAGGATTTCACCCTTGTCACCCTGGGAAAGCATCACAATTGGGTCCTCCCTGTACCCTCCCAGGATGCCTCTCCCGCTGGTAGCTTGGCCTCCCAGGCACAGCCCAGCCCAAGGCAGGGCCCAAAACACAGGCTTAGTCACAGCTGCTGCCCTGCAGGGGGTGTCAGTGCCCAGATCAAGCCCAGAAAGTGAAAGAACCTGCTGTCAGGGGTCCAGGGAGATCGGAGGACAGGACAGCCATCTGGCTCGGTGTGGTCCTTGCTGGTCGGGCCTGGAGGCAGAGGGACAGATCAGCTCTGGGCCAGCTGGGCCAGCAGCCTGGGCAAGGATACCTCCTCTGTCCTCATCCTCCTGAGGAATGAGAAGAGGGCTGTAGAGACACGTGGGAGCTGCAGGAGGCCTGCCAACTCGACAGCAGATAGGCACAAGACAGTGGCATCAGGCTGGCTGGAGGGAGACATGGCTAGAGGTGCCCAGGGCAAGGTGGACAGGAGGTGAGGCGGTCCTCATCATCAGAGGACCACAGAAGCTGGTCCCGCACGCCAGGCAGCTTCAGCAGGGACAGGAGGCTGGCTCGATGGTACTCTGTCCCAAATTCCCACAGAGCTCTTTTTACTGGGGCTTCTGAGTCCTGCACAAAAGTCGAGACCGTGGCCTAGGTGAGATCCTGGCAGAAGGCACATATGTGTGGCCTGGCTCTCAGCTGCTTTGTTCCAGGTCCTGTAGGCAAAGAAGGTTCCAGTGAATATGGAAATAGTTTGGAAAAACCAGAGCCAGCAAAGTGTCAGCCCTTTTGGGTTCCACCCAGTGCAGCCAAAGCTCCCACCTGTGGCTCCTGAGGTTCCTAAGTCACAGCTTCCACAGGTCCCTAAATTGTCCTAGGGTCTTATCCCTGATGTCTTGTGGCAGAGTGAAAGCCAGATTGTCTTTCTGGACCTCAGTTCCTCCTCGGCTGCTTCTAGTTAAATGAGGCGGTGGCACAAGATACTTTGAGATGCTTTGTTCAGCTCCTGGCTCATTGAAATGTGCTTTGTAAATAGGTCTGCCCAGCCCTTCTCCGCCTCGATATCGTGATGGTGGTCAACACGGCATATGTGACCCTCCCAAATAGGCGCTGTCTATTAAGATACTGTAACATTCCTTTTTATCTTTAAAACTTTTGTTATGAAAATGTCAATCATACGCTAGAGAAAATAGTATATATCTATTGTCACCCAGTTTGTAACCATTATAAGAAAAATGTGAATACTCCAAGTCTGAAGCTAATCCAAGGAAGGAAATTATAAAGAGCAGAAATTAATGAAATTGAGACCAAAAAAAAAAACAGTACAAGGAATCAGTGAATTAAACAGTTGGTTCTTTGAAAGGATGTGAGGGGGATCTGGGAGATGGGGAGAGGAGAGAGAGAGGAAAGGAGACTGAGAAGGATCAAGATGTGACGTGTGTAGGTAGCGACTCCCAAGGATGAAGGTATGTACCATAGCTCACAAGCGTATACTAATGTAGAAGGAGTGAAACTGTTGTCAATTCATAATCCTATTCACTCATTTCCTCTCCCTCAGATTACTCTGAAAAGAATGCAAACATCATATTTTACCTATAACTATTTAGTATCTATTTTTAAAAGACCAGAGTCTAAAAACAACCATAATACCACTGTCACACTTAAGCAAAATTAACAATAATTGCATGAACAATTGTGTGCCTCCCCTATTCCTACCAGTTATCATGTCCTTCATAAATACTTAAGGCCGTTTCTCTAAAAAGTAATAACCTCTTAAAAGCAACTACAGTACAGTCATCAAACTTAAGGTAGAGAATGATTGTTATAAACATCAGATATCCAGCCAGTACTCAAATTTGGCTGTATGTCTCTTATTAAAATTTTTTTCTTAAAAAGAAATCATTAAAAAGAAAAGCCAGGCTGGACATGGTGGCACACGACTATAATCCCAGTACCTGAGAGGCTAAGACAGGAAGATCGATGCCCGTTTGAGGCCAGCCTGGGCTACAAAGCGAGTTCAAACTACCTTGAACTGCACAGTGAAACCCTATCTCAAAAGGCAAATAAATAAACCATTCTCACAATCTGCCAAACATTTTTTCACAAATTGCTCTTTGGTCGTCAGGCTTCCCCCGTTGGAATGTCCACCTTTCTCCTCATAGGAACGTTAAGTCCATTGAGCATCAAGCATTCATAATTATGTAGGTCGGCATGAGGTTTCTTAAATTGTGGTTCCCCAAGTGACACCTGGGCATATCGAGTTCCTCATACTGCCGTATAATGAATATTATTACTAAGATAACCCCTGGCGTTAGTAATAGCACAAGTACTTACTAAAGGTCACCGCTCCCGTGGATAATTATGAATAGTGCTGCCGTGGCAAGCGCTACCATAGAGGGCAGCTGCAGCTGGCACTGGAGAGCACAGGGGCCTGGTGGGGCAGCACATGCCTAACCCCAATCCGTGGAAGGCTGAGGCAGGTCTTGAGTTTGAGACCAGCCTAGGCTGCGTAAGGCCGTGTCCCGAAAAGATGGCAGGGCGGGGCGGAGACAAGCACACAGGAAGGCACAGAGTCCATCATACTTCACTCGTTAATTCGTATTTCTCCATTTCCCTTGACCAGTGAGAAGGGATAAAAGGGAGTTTTTAAAAATGGCTTATGTAGCATGGTGGCGCATGCCTGTAATCCTGGCACTCTGGAGGCTGAGGCAGGAGGATCCTTGCGGAGTTTGAGACCAGCCTGGGCTACAAAGTGAGCTCAAGGCCAGCCTGAACTACATAGTGAGATGCTGTCTCAAAAAAAAAAAAAACAAAAATGGCTTATGTGACCAATTCTCCAGTGTAATGAGGGAGACAAAAACAAGACAATGAGCAAAAGCCACCAGACAGTGGGAGAGGAAAGGAAGCCAAGTGTCTGCCCGAGCCTGAATCCCAGCCCTGCTGCTTGGGAGCTGGGTGGCCTCAGACATGGCATTTTGCTGCTTAATACAAGAATGGTAGTGCTGACCTCACAGGGATGCCGCTGAATTCAGTGTTAGGGTGTGCACAGCACACAGAACAGTGTCAGGCTCACGGGGGGCTGTTTTTATGTTCATCTCCACTACCACATTCAGGAGGGTCTTCGAGAAGCTTGGAAGTGGGGGTCAGAGCAGATGGGAGACTTGGCCGGGCCTGAAAGGACAGCCACAGGAGACACGGACAAGTGGGCCGCATGGCAGCAACACTCACAGGAGCACTTGTTTTATTGTTTTTTTTTTTTTAATTAGTGCATGTTTGTAGTTCATAATGTTTATGTTCCTTGCAGGGAGTTGGACATAACACATCTTACTTTCTTTTTTCATTCCTTTTCCCACATCTCTCCCTCCATCTCTTCCCCTTTGAGAAAACTCTTATCTCCCTACTTGCTGTTACCTTTTATTTTTCTCTTTATTTGTACTTTGGGTTTTGCGGACACCACACAATGGACTTTTGGTGTTTCCAGGTACACATTTCATGACAGAAATGGGTGCCCCCTTTAAAAGTACAAGAAGGGGCTGGGGATTTAGCTCAGTGGCTTAAGTGCCTGCCTGGCAAGCTCAAGGTCATGAGTTCCATCCCCGGTACCAAAAAAATAAAAAAATAAAAAGTACAAGACGTAGATTTTTTTTTTTCCCCAAGTCATCACTGGCTTTTGCTTAGCAAATGCTTCAAGGTCCAGCAGCAGGTCAGTGGCTGCCTGGGTCAAGTCCATCCCTCTCCGTGGCACTGATTTGAGCAAGCCAGCCTCAGTTTCCTCTTGGGAAAGTGGAGAGCCATGCCTGCTTTTGTGGGGGCTCCTCTGATTCTGGGAACATGCCCCCAACAAATGAGAGGCCCCCATGAGGAGAGGTACCTCTTTGTTCCATTCCAGATGCAGAAGGGGGAATGTCCCCCTCAAAGGAGCACTTTACATAAATCAGAGGCACCCCCCCATAGGCTGTGCGCTCAGTCTAAAGAAGCAGGCTCGTTAATCTTTTGCTCAGCTTGCGAAAGTGTTTTCTTATCAAATAATAGAGATGATGGCAGTGGTGGCTTGATGCTACTGACTTGTGATTCCCCTAAATACCATTTCAAGAAGATTTGCAGTCTTAAGCTCTTTTCTCTCTTCCTCTCCCCCTTTTTGTGCATGCAATTTCCATCTGTTTACCCAAAATGGAAGTCAATGAAATAATAGCTATTGAGTGAATTAAGGACTTGCTTCCGTGTATGCCCAGCCTGGCATATCCAGTAACCTCCGAAGTGACTTGCATATTGTCTGCAGTGTGCACGGGGTGCCTCCTGTCCCCAGCCAGACACCCCCGACTCTTTTTTTCTCTCTGGAATTACCTTGGGTATTTGTTCGTTCACTGGTCTGTCCATTCCCCATCTATCTAAAATGGAAACACCAGATGCCTGCCTTGTGCCTGAGGTCTCATCAAGGACAAAGAACAGACCCTGGCACATAGTAGGCGGTTAATAAAATAGGCAGTGAGCCCAGTGGTTAGGGGCCCTGGAATGAGGCTATAATACGGGACCCCTGCTCTGCCACCCACTCAGCTCTGTGACTTGGAGCCCCTATTTGATTCCTGAGTCCCTGTTCCTCCAGCTTGAAATGGAAAGTGACTTGACCTATTTCCAAAGGATTTTGTAGAGATCAAATGAAGAGAACTTGTCATAGAATAAGCTTCCCATACATGGTAGCTGCTGATATCAGGATAAATACTATTATAAACCTGTGGAAAGACTGAAATGACTAAGCCATGTTTAATGCATAAATAATCCAGAGCATAGGTGAATTTGGAAGTCGTGTCTACTCAGAATACATATTTTCTCTCCATCACCTATATACTTCCCTTCTCCATTCCTGGCCTTAATTTCATCTTAACTTGGCCAAGTAGCCAGGACCAGATGAGTGACAGCGAATATAAGGTAGACCAGATGCCTGTAAAGATTTAAATGAGGATTGTTTTGAACAGAGATATCTACAAATCTTAGATTTATTATACTACCCAAGGACTGCAAAGAACTCTGCAACCTGGATTTCATTTGTCCTTTGAATCCAAAATTAAGTAGATTGTCAGTCACTACAGTCAAAGCCCTGTCATGTCATTGGCCCCTGCCTTCCCGGTTTGGCCATAGTGCCAATGCAACAGGCTGCCGTCGCATGCCTGGGAGTGACAGGATCTCAGGCGTTCTGCACGTGCTAGAAGCATTGAGTCAGAGCCTTGCGTTCCAGAAAGCACTTTACACAGCTCCCTGGCAGACACTCACTATATCTGTTGGAGGAAGCTGTTACCATTCCTATCCCCAGATGGGACTGAGACTGAGAGGAACCAAGGCACGAGCAAGATCACAGCTGGGGAGAGAGAGCTGAGCTCAGGACAAGGTCCCTTTATGATGGTGCGAGGGATTCATGCTGGTAAACCCTTCCCCTTTCAGGAGAGAGGACTGAGGAGCTGGGTCTCTCCGTTGGCCCCTCCTTCATCCGGGGCAGTTGGGCAACTTGCACCCAACTTCCTGGGGCCTCTTTCCTATCAGACTTGGGTTTGCTGGCTCTGGGTGGCCAGCCTGAGTGTGGGCATCTGCCAGCATCCAAGAAGAAGCAAGCCAGGGATTTGGGCAGACAAAGAAAGTGCCAGTGCCAGATAACAGGACGTAGAGACACGACAGGATCTTGGCCCAGCCTCTGACAAGCACCCCCAGGGGCTGCCTAGTGCATACAATTTCCTGCTCTATTGTTGGACCCACCGGGACCTCACAGAAAAGACTGGGAACTGCCGGGCCCCTTCATTCGTTTGGAGTGTTTTTGTAACACGGGCAGCAACAATCCCCTTTGTCTGCAGTGGTGCAGGATTCTGAGAGCCTTCGGTGCAGGGAAATCCCAGCTCCAAAGGGAGTTGATTTTGCTTTCTTATGGCAGCTTCTGAGGCTGAGCTGGAGACGGTTCAGACCCTGAGGATGGGGCAGGACGCAAGCTCGGACCTATAAGGAACCAGACCGGGCTGGTCTCACTTGCCTACTCTCACTTGCCAGATCTCTTTCGTCTCATAAACCCAGCTACTGCTAACAGCTTCCTGGAATCACCATCCCACCCTCCTTTTATTACATGCGGGTTTGAAGAAAGCTGGGGTGTACCCCCACCCCAAGACCTGGGGTTCCAAGCCACATTCAAGGCATGACGAGGCTATGAATACAAAAGCTGGAGTCTGGGCACACCGTGACACATGTTGCATGGGAGCCAGTCTCCACTCCATCCTGCCTCTGTCCAGTTCTCTCCCGGCCAGTGGACTCACAGCATCTTATGTAGGGCAGTTTGGCATTGTGCAAGAATACACATATTTCCTTTTTGTGATTGTAAGGACCAGCCAGATCACCAGTAGCTGTCTGTGTAACCTTGGTTATGTGTCCACACGACACACTTCAAAGCCTTGATTTCCACATTTGTAAACTGCAAACTAATAAATCACCTCCCTTGCAGGTGGCTGGCAGAATCAGAAGTAGCAGTACATGCAGATGGGCCAGCCCCATGTGTTGTTGGCAAGCAGTAGGCCCTCAACGAATCCTAGCGATGTCAGTGCCACTCAGAAGCTCATGCCAGAGCCTTCTTTGGGGCTGCTATTGGGATGTGGGTATGGAAGGCAGGGCCAGAACCCCCTCACCCCCAGGAGCCTACCTTGTAGTTTCATTGGGGTCCACGCCACCATCCCTCAGCCCCAGCCCCAGCCCCATCAACAAAGCCACCAGTTGCCAGCCAAGAACTTCCCTCTTGCCCATGCTGGCCTCAAGAGTGGCATGGCCCTGTCTGCCCCCAGAAGTTTCTAGAAGCACTTCCTGCAGCACCCTGAAAGAGTATCTCAGACTGTAGGGCAGTGGTGATGAACCTGCAGCATGTATGCCTTAGGGTGCAGTTATCACTGAAAGCTCTAAACAGTTCACTGCCACTGCTAGAGTGGGACAGAAAAGCAGGTGCTGCATTTGAGCAGAATTACCCACCTGAGAGCCTAAACAAAGACCCCAATCCCTGCCCCCTGCCCAGCAGGTGTCCAGGGCAGAGGCTGATGGGTGGTAGCAGGTGCCCATGGGAGCAAAGTGCCTAGTTACTGGAGGCCCTCGCCTCTCTGCCCTCCAGATGTTGACAGAACCACACTCTCCAGGCAGCCACCACTGACGCCCAGTGCGGAAGAAGAAAGCAGGTCTGTCAGTGACAGCAGTTGGCCCATAGGTGAGGTGTGGCCTGTTGGCCGAGAGTCACACCCCAGAGACATGGAAATCAGCCTGCTGTCACACCGATCCCCCCAGTGCGAGGGAAGAGGCGGTATTCTGGCCTGCTGGGCCAGCCACCCGCTCTGTACTGGGGAGCTCTGGCCTGAGGGGCGGGGAAGGTGTCCTGGACCTAGCAAGGGGCGCTGTGGGGCTGGAGAGGATTGTGTGCAGTGTCCGCTGAATTCCAGACCATCGTACCCACCTGAGACACCACCAGGAGTCGGGCCCAGTTCCCGAGGCCACATAGACATCTGTGGAATCTGTGACATCCCTTTCCTCCTCCCAGCTGCCTTCCCAGAAACTGCCCGAGCCCTATCGCTGGGATTCCCACTCCCCAGGAAGTTGTTTATGGTTGGAAATTTCTCATGCAAAACAGTTCTCTCTTTATCTGGGAATTATTTCCTTTTTATCTGAAGAGTACCAGTTGCCAGTACCCAAGTCAACCCAGGCTCCAGGAACAAAAGGCAAAGTGGTGCGTCTTCTGTTGCCCAGAGAGCTCTGGAGTCCTCAGGAATCACTCTAGGGTAAAACAGCTGCCTGAGCAGGTGGGCAGGAGGGCTTCACCCCCAGGAGTTAGAACCTACCCTGCCTCAGCTGTCAAGTCAGGAGGCCACCCAGGGCCAGGGGACTGATTTGAGTGGCACAGAGAATGGATCCCCCACTTGGGTTCATGTTCCAGCTCTGCTACTAGCCAGGCACTTGCTATGGAGCAAAGTTTACCTCTTTTGCCTCAGTTTCCCCCTGTGGAAGGTGGGCCTACCACAAGTCCCTGCCGAGCTGTAGGACGTTGCTCAACAGAAGAGTGCTTGCCTAGCATGGGTGAGGCCCTGGGTTCCATCCAAGCCCCATAAAGGAAACAACAAAAAGCACCTGCTTCATAAAGTAGGTACGAGGACCAAACTCATCTGTGGATACAGCGGCACCTTGGTTCATGAGCGCCACCCGTCCTGCAGTTTGGGAGAAGAGGGCTGCAGTGGAGTTTGTGTGGGGAAGATGGCAATGGTCATGTTCATCACCCAGTGCAGAGTTTGGGAACAGAAGCAAAATTTTGCAGGATGCTTTTATTTGCCAACTGAATTGTTTACAAACAAAAGTGTCCTCTTATAAGGGACTTCTTTATGACAGTGCTGGGTGCTTCATTGTTGGTCGTTTCCTATTATTCCTGGCCGTCCAACTGTCTTGCAGCTGACTTCACGTCCACTGCTATTATCCTGCCATGGAGACTCAAGGACACCAACTCCTAGGAGGAGGCAGGAGGTGGCATCCGTATGCATATCCAACCCAGTGCTGTAGGGGATTCCTCTAGTCCCATCTACTCAAGAGGCTGAGGCAGGAGAATCACTGGAGTCCAAGGTTCAAGGCCAGTGTGGGCAATACAGTGAAACTTCATCTAAACCCCACACATGAAACCATAGAGGACTAAGGACATAGCTCAATGATAGAACACAGGCTTAGCATGCATGAGGCCCTGGGTCCAATCCCTGATACCAAGAGAAGAAAGCAAACAAACCTCAAAATCATCTGCGCATCTAGGCAGGCTTTATCTAGTGCCTTTGATCTATGCCAGCTGAGCCTGAAGAAAGAGGACGTTCCCCATAGGAAGCCCAAAGCCCGCCTGCAGCAGAAGTTGCCTGGTTCCACGCAGAGTTTGTGCCACAGGTCAGCTGCATATCCTGAGGCAGCCTGGGGGTCCAAGGATAGAAACACGCCCAGCTCTGACTCCGAGCTGAGCCAAACCATGCTGGTTTACCAAGCAATTCTAGAGAAGTAATTAATCCAAGATGTGAGCCGGACTAGAATTGGTCCCTTTGTGCTGGGAATGGAATGGGGCGTCTGTGGGACAATGTTGGTTTTATTCTACATGGAGGTTTTGGCTTGGTTTGGGGCCACGGTGGCTCTGTGTAAATCTTCAGGAAGCCATGGAGGGGGACTCCAGAGCCAGCCCCGACCTTCCCAGAGAAGTCTCTGTGTGTGGAGCCGTGGCTGGGGTGGGCAAGTTGGGCCATCTTCCCAGTGCTGTCTGCCACCCCCAGCCCAGACAGCAAGCCAAGGAGCGGGTGGACTGCCGTTCCCAGCAGTGTCCGTGAGAAGCAGGGACGCGGGCCTGAATGTAGCCCCAGAGCTTGGCCGTACCCCCCAGGGGGGAAAAGCTGGTGGGAGATGGAGGACTGGGCACAGGCACACCCTTGTGGCCGGCCTTCCCTTGGTCATTGTCTGTGGGTCTCTGCTTCATCCTCCCTGCACTCTAAGGGTGCTGTCATCAGTCGGGGTAGGGAAATCCCACCGGGGACCAAGCCAAGGCACGATGCTCCCCCAGCCCGGGGAGCCAGTCCCTGAGGCACCCCAGTGCCACAGTCCTCCCAGCCCAGGGTGGAAGCGACCCCAAGGGCCCTTTCCAGCTGGTGGGCCCCGTTCCTCCCACCTGGATGACATCAGGTCAGCGGCAGAGGCGCAAGTTTTTGTCCTGCATTGTGCTCGGGTCACTGGCCTCCAGTTAGAGGCCCGTGCCATCCGCCACCCTGACTCTTACAGGCCTCTGCCCACCTCAAGGGAGAACAGAGCCTGCTTTGAGCTGGAAATTGGAGGCATTTCCTGTTCCATGTTGTTGAGACGCTGCTTATACGACTGTAATCCCAATAAATCATACGCTTGTGGAGTGGAGCAGGGTTTATTTATTTTTTCCAGGCTACAGGGACCTGTTAAAACCAAAACCTTAAGAAGCTCATTCTCCTTGATTCTTTAAATGGGGGAAGATGGCTTTTGAAGTCTCGGTCCTGTCGAGGAGCCTTATGAGACCCCTGAAGTGACGGAGTTTGGCTCATCAATATGAAGAGAAACTGAACAGTGACATCTGGGTCTGGCATCCTCCCTACTTCTGAGCTGGCAGTGTGACCCTGTGCCTCTCTCAGCCTCTCGGGGTTTCCATCTCCTCCTCTAGCAGTGAGAAGAATTGGACAGGACCCTGTCCAGAGACCCGTCTTCGCTGGTGTGTCTCACGGACCCGGCCTATGTGACAATAGTGTGCATGCAGACAGATGCTCCCAGAAAGTCAATGACTGTGGGTTATGGGTAGGGGGTGATCTGAGTTATGCCCAGACAGCAGGGGGCTTCAGGGGTTGCAGATCCCAAGTAACTCTGTGCCCACCCCACACGTTCCTGACTGCTGCCCCTTCTCCTCTGAGAATCTCCCACTGCCCAGGCCAAGGGTCTGTGCAAAGTTTGCAGCTCGGGCTCGACATGGTGTTTGCAATTGTTTTTCTGCTTCATGAGCCAGGCTGGGGTAGGGGACGGGCAGCTCACCTTAGGGTTCTGCCAGCTTCACGTGTTTATACTTGCTGTCAGGAGCGACCAGGAGCTGGCAGGACCATAAGGAGGCTGGAGCTGAGGCATTTCATAGCACCGGATTCCTATGGCCTTTCTTGCTGTTGTGTGTTTTCTCTGTCCACAGATGCTAACCCAGTGCTCATAGTTAATGTTTACAGAGAGCTCACCACGGTCCAAAGGCTGAGCTAAGCACTTTGCATCTGTACTTCCAGCTGTCTCAGGAGGTGGCCCTAGAATTGAGACTCACTCTTTTCATGGGGAAACTGAGGCTGGGAGAAGTGAGGTAACTTGCCTGGGTCCACATAGTTTCACTCACTGGGAAAATACCAGGATGCAGCCTGGTCACCAGAACAGAGCCCACACACTTGACTCCATGCAGCAGGCACAGCTGCTGCCATGCAGCGTCTGTGGAGTAAGAGCAGAGGGCGCTTTCTGTGCAAGATAGCTAGCACCCTCTCACTGAGACAGCTCCTTTAGTAGAAAAACGGGCCCAGAGAGGGTAATGAGGTGCCCAGGGTTCCAGAGTCAGTCTGGTTGTACTGAAGGCATGAGACTTTTCTCCCTATGAGGATGCTGCAGGGCGGAGTCTGGGAGCCTCAGATCCCTGGGCTAGGAGGGCACACGCGGGCCATCCCTCACTCTAAGGTTTACTGGACCCTGCATCAGTAAGGGTAAGGGTCCTAGCCCCGTGTCTGCTGCTGCCGACCAGTGCTGGGCAGTGTCATCTTAGGAGTCTGCTGTTGTCTTCTAAGGCAAAGGTCCTCAAAGTGTGATCCTGGGATGCCCTGGGGTCCCAGAGATGCTTTCCAGGGGCCCATGGGTTCAAAGCTGTTTTGCCTGGAAGATGTTATTTGGTCTGTGTCTCTCCCTCCCTCCCTCGCTTTTTGTCAGTCTCTTTCTCCTGGGTGTCCCCTGGGTGTCTTCCCCCATTTTCTCCTGGGTGTCCGGAAGCTGTGTGACATGATGAGGATGTATGTCATTCTACAGCCAGTGGGGTGTGAGCTTGTGTATTCTTGCATCCTCGCCTTTTCTTTTCTTTTCTTTTTCTTTTTTTTTTTTTTTTTTTGTACCGAGGATCGAACTCACGACCTCATGCTTGCCAGGCAGGCGCTTAAGCCACTGAGCTAAATCCCCGGCCTCCGCGCCTTTTCTTGATTCTAATTTCTGATGGAATCACACATACAAACTCTCTTTAACATCATCAGTAATTTTTAGGAATATAAAAACAGTTCTGAAGCCAAAAAAGCCTGAGAACCACTACTCTGGGGTCTGAGACACAGCCGAGGGGAAACTTAGAGGGCCGAGGTCTGAACATGGGGGCTCCCCAGCCTGGCACTTCAGACATCTGTGCTCTGGTGAGGAAAGACTGGCAGCCAAGCTCAGCCAGAGGACACAGGACATGGGAAGCGGCGTCTTCTCTGGGTGGGAAAGGAGCGGAGACCCCAAGGGAAGCACACACATCAGCTGGTCTCAGCCTGGCTCCTCCCACTCACCATGGAGCTGGGACACAGTGTAGCCAGGAGGGAGTTTCATAGGGATTTTCCAGAATGTGCAGTGACGCAGGCCAGCTCTCCTCAACAAGCCCAGGAAGAGAGCTTGGTGAAATTACCAGAAAGGAACGGGGCCACCTTCGGGGCAGAGATGATCTGGATTTCTGTTTGAAAATACTAATCAGCATTGAGTTTGGGAAACAGAAACCCCTCTAGGTATTTTAAGCAGGAAGGGATTTAATGCAAGGAAGCAAGAACAAACAGAATCACAGGAGGGGCTCGAGGAATGGATTCTAGATTGAGCCTCAAGGAGTGACTGCACAGACAACAGAGCTCCTCGACTTTGAACACACACCCTGTGAGCTGTGATTCAGGATGGGAGCTGGAATCAAGGCATCTTTGCTGTGGCTTTCACCACTCTTAACCCCGTCCCAGGACCACCAGGAAGGTGGAAACTAGACACTAGAATGTTCTATAAGAAACTAATGACAAAAAAAATACTTCATGCTTTTGTGACCTGTTTGCAAAAACAAAATGGACACAAAAGCGGCCTCAGCCCCATGTCTGCCTCCCATATCTCTTGGAGCAGCCTCTGTAACCATGAAACCTAATTTGCATCTAGAACCCTAGCTGCAAAGGAGTCTGGGAAGTGCAGTTCTCAACTGTCCAGTCTATGAGCAAGATGGTGGAATGGAGCAAATGAACCAACCGCTGCTGTACTGAGGGTGTGCTAAGTTCTAAGACACATGAAGCAGGAAAACGGATCCAGACACCATCTTGTTGGGCTTCGAGAACCCCAAACTCCCTCTTGGATTTCCCCAGGTGCAGCTGGGAGATGCCTAGTAGCTGTACTTGGCACTTCCTTGTCTTGGCTGCTGGCCACAGTCGGGGAGAATGGCTGGCAAATCAGTGAATTCTCTTTTTATTTACACATCCATCTATAACACTGATGGTGTAGCTGAAGCCTTTTCTTTGTTTTAGAAGAACTGATGTGTAGAAGAAGGTTCTCTCTGAGCTTGCTTTCCGGCCTTATAATGTAAGAATTGTAAAGTTCAAAAATACTTGTTGAGGGGGTTCAAATGAACATTTCTTTTTTTGAAACAGATTCTCACTATGCAGTTCAGAATACCCTTGAGCTCACTTTGTAGTCCAGCTTGGTCACGAACTTGCAATGTTCCTCCTGCCTCAGCCTCCCCAGTGCTGGGATTACAGGAGTGTGCCACCATGCCCAGCTTTTTTTTTTTTTTTTTTCCAAATGAGCATTTTTAACCAAGGAGAGAGCTTACAAACAGAGGAACAGTTCACGACTGGATTGTTCTCCCTTCCTAGATTACACAAGTTCCTCCCATCAAGTCTTGGCTTCTCATTCCAATGAGTTAATGCTGTACTCTTAAAAATTAGATGTTGTTTTTCTGGGCAGAAACATGATCTGGTCCATAACTGGAAATCTGGATATATTATTTTTAGTTACTTATACTCGTCCATACTTTTAGTCATTCGGCAAATGTTTATTGATGACTTATTATATCAGGCTGAGCATATTTTCGAGAAAGCAGAGATGTGGAAGGCATCATTCCTGACCTTAGAAGGGATAGGTTTGGCAAAGCTGGGACACATTTGGTGCTGGAAGAGAGAGTCATAGGGTTTTGTAGGAAATCTCAGACCAAGAAGTGATGTTTGGCTTCCAGGAAGAGGTGCCATTCATGCTGAGCCCTGACGGTTAAATACAATCTAGACGGGCAGAGGGGAGAGGTGGTCTTCCCTAGGAGACACAAGTGGGCAGAGGCAGCTGGGAGGCCTGCAGCACTGTGGTCTGGGTGCTAGTGACAGATATTGGCCTGGCTGGCGGTAGTAGGGTGAGGCTCTACCCTTGAAGGCCAGGGCCAGTGAGCTTCCCCAGCCTGTCCTGTGCCCTCACACTCACTGGAACACAGAGGGGACCACTTAAATGACTCATATGTTTTCTGCAGGGGCAGAACCAGCATATCAGAATAACTTCCCAAAGGAATCACCTTCCAGATCACATCTGATTAGTCTGGGGATTGTGCCTGTTAAGTGAAAGAACTCTACCCTCAAAAAGAGAAACTGTTAAAATACTGAGGATGAAGCCAGATGTGGTGGCTCGTGCCTAGAATCCTGGCACTCAAGAGGCTGAGGCAGAAGGATCTCTGTGAGTTTGAGGTCAGCCTGCACTACATAGTGAGACCCTGTCTCATAAAATTGTGAAGATGACCTGAAGCTTGGGAATCTGAGATGAGCAATCGGGGCAGGCTCTGGTGATCACTTGTAGCCAGTTTAGAGCAGCCGAGGAGAGAATACACATCTTTTCCCTGGTTGGAGAATTGAGCCGTGTGCCAAGGGGAATGGCAGCGGTGACCACGGGCCCAGGGTACCAGAGGAGTGGAGCATATGTGGGACTGGCTTCCTGCTCTGGCCCGGCACCCACTCCCCTGCTTAGTTTAAAAGGAAGGAAGGAGGGTTGAGGCCTCCTGAAGGGCTGGGAACACAGGCAGGAGCCAGGAGACTGATGTGGGCTGTCATCAGAGACACCAGCCGTGTGGGATGGGGTGTCTGTTCCCCGGGACCATCCACTCTGATCCATTCTGGGCAGAACCGGCTGGGTGCCCACTGAGTCATGAAGCCAAAGCTTGGCTGTCGGCCTGTGAAGTCTACTGGCCTGTGAAGCGGCCTGCCAAAGGGCTTTCACCATGGGGGGCTCGCTAG